>JAUOBV010260745.1:0-11395 GCA_032360425.1 Rubia occidens
TCCTGATGAATCTCAACAGTATCTAGCGGACTCCGTTCTTCACTATACTTCAGCAACCCTACTAGAGTTATTGAATCAGTCCATACTTGAATAACTCTGAAACTTTGATCTGCCGCTTGTTGAAGCCCTTGTCGACAAGCTATGGCTTCCGCCACTAGTGGTGATACAAATGGGAAGTGTATTGTTTCTATTGATCCTTGTTGTTGTAGACTATGGAGGATCGTTCACGCTGCTTCCATGTAAGTTGGATCTCCAAAATGCACCATCAGTTTTTATCGTGGGCAAAACTTGTGTTTCATTCCATATATCCTTGTCTGATTGATCTTGCGGATTCAATGTAGCATCCACCTCCTCTATATCTCTATGCTGCCTTCCACTTCCATAAAGATGATAACTCGTTGTTTCCTTGTCCACCCACGTCCTGGCCTCTACTTCCTGATCCTGGGTTTTTTTTTGCATTCTGTTGTAACAAGATATGCCACATTAATTGTAATGAAAGGGAAATGGCATCATTTTCTGGGGTTTTAAAGGTTCAATTTCAGAACCAATGTGTAGAGTGCAAGGGATTTCCAAATTGAAAGTTAAACCCCAATATCGACGTTCTCCATATACGTTGTGCTGTAGGGCACTGAAGCAGCAAGTGTGATACGCCTACTACAACATTCTCAGAGTAGGAAACACATGTGGATAATTGTGTGGATGCTCTTTTATGTATATTTTCTCCTGTTGGCATGGTATTATGTAACGCGCAACAGGAAAACAATAATACCTTTCTCATAACTGAAATTTTCCACAACATTTTTGAGTTAGCGCCTGGAATTTTGTATTATGTCTGATTTGCAGTTTCATGTACCCTTTACCCTGACTTTAGTGTGTAAATACCATCCGCTCTTGGTGCCTATAGTCCGGGGGTCTAATTCTTGTGTCCTATGTGGAATATAGATGGCTTGTACATCTTGAACCATAGGTGTATGATGTATCTGTTGCAATAGAGGTAATTGCCATTGACGATTTCCATCCGATAAATCCTTTACCTTCATGTGTTTATGATTCTATATTAGACCGGCCACACTTCCTAAGGTATCTAGGGGCCATTAAGGAACCTAATATTCGGCGATTCCCATATTTTCACCTATTTTGACCTCTCATCTTAAATGTTTCTTTAACAGATGATTTTCATGCCCAACTTTCCCACACTTTTTGTCTACAGTTCAGAATGTCCTCTGATCTACGATACTTTCCTTTAAAAACTACATTAAACAGGGAGTTATTATGTTTCATAACGTTGCATGCGTGCTTAGTGGGTAATGTTTGGTTCATCAGGACCGTCAAACGAAGTTCTAATGCTCCTTGGTTTAATGGTTTGCACATCTTGTTCCACGACACCCAGTGAATCCCTGTTTCTGGTGTGTCCCCTTCTAAATAAATCTGGCCATTATAGCATCATTTTCCTTTAAGATTGTCATAGGTATTTTGAAGATTCCCAGTGGGTAAATTGGCATTGCTGATATGACATGCTTCACAAGTGTGTTTCTTCCTGCTAAGTTCACAAACCTAGTCTTCCAGTTATCAAAATTTTCTTTTATTCGGTTATTTAGTCCTCTATATATTTCTAAGCATGACTATAACTGAAGAATGTCCATGCCCTGATACTTACCTCTAATACCTGAATTGTGAATATTGAGTGCATACCTGAGGAACTGCTCTGTTTGCAGATGAGTGTTCCAGCTGACCTGTATAGAAAACTTATCAAAGTTGATCTATTGTCTAAATACCTTGAAAAATCATCAATTTTCCTTGCTAACTGTCTTATGGCTTGATGTTTGCATTTGATGAATAAGAGACTTTCGTCTGCATATATCAGATGCGATACTTTTAGTGCTCCTCTTCCTAGTTTTTATTCTGCTTGTGGCATATTAAGCATTATTTGTTTTAGCAGGCTAGATAAATACTACAGATGTATAATAAATAGGTACGGAGATAGCGTAAACCCTTTTTTAAGGATACAAATTGGATTGAAAAGCAGTGATTGCCACTGATTTACCTTGACTGTCATGCTCACATTGGTTACACATATATTGATAAGTTGAACCGATTGTTCTGGCATGCCTATATATTGCATTGCTTAGTCAAGGAACTTCCAAGAGACTCGGTTTTGTAGGCTTTGGTCATGTTCACTTTAACTACTGCTACTCCAGTAGACCCTTGTTTCTTCTTCAGAAAGTCCAACATTCCTATGCGATTAAAAAATTCTCCCCAATATGCCAGTCCTTAACAAAACATGACTGTGCAGGATCAATGATATCTCTCATTATTCTTCTCATCTTGTTTGTAAGTATCTTGGCTTCCAACTTACATTTCATAGTGCACAGAGAAATTGGTCTATAATCATCTACTCTCTTTGAGTTTTTCTTTTTTGGAATAAGGATGATATGTGTCTGGTTCCAGTTTCTAGTAGGACTTGAGCATTTAGTATTTCCAAAATTTTAGCCAAAACTTGTTGTCCCACATGTTTCCAGTGGTGCTTGTAAAATCCTGCAGGCATCCCATTAATTCATGGAGCTTTCCATGATTTCATTTCTTTAAGTTCTTCCCATAACTCCTTTTCAAGAAAGGGTTTTTGAAGATCTCACTATTGTGTTGTGGATAATCTCCAATGATTAGATTCCAGTACCCGACTTAGTGTTACGGGGTTACCTTGGTCCAAGCTCCTTGGTCCTTGGTCCTTGGTCCCTTCACCATCCCGAGATAACCCGCTCAACGTAGTGCTGAGAAGACTCTTTCACCAAGCTCATTGTAAAATATAGTCTTTCAGTGCTTGTAAATGACTTGTTTTCTAGTTCTAGTTCAAGGCGGCTAAGAGGCATAGGGCCAGCAGTCCTCTTAGCTTTTACCTCTTTTTGTTCTTGTACCTGGTACTTCAAATTACTTCCTTACAACATTTATATGGAGTAATGAACTTCATACCCGGTTACCAGTTTTGCAATATAAGCTAGATTGAGCTTTCACTCCACCAAGTCGTTGGTTTCTACTTGTATTACACCCTAAGTACAACGGTAAGAACACTCTATCAGAGTGTTTGTCTTTGCTGCTCCATTCTGGTTTAGCCAAGAGCTTTACATCCCTCTAAAGGCCTGGTGTGCTATCCAGCCACCCGTTGAGTGCGATGTCCATGGATTCTAGGCAAAGTCTTTGCATTCTAGCATTGATATTTTCAAAGTTCTCCTAACCCAAGAAGGGAGACCTGTGATAGTTGGTATCAGAGCCTCAAGATCCCTGAGGCAAAGAAGAATTAAGAAGTACGATTAAATAAAGACAAAGATGATGGAACATGTGGGAGATACGAGTAATAACATGAGATCTAACAGGGAACGACTCGAGGCCTTGGAGGCAAGGGCCGACCTTTCCAAGCGTGATGTGGTGAACATTAGCAGGGAGCTAGAAATTTATCATTGAGAGGTCCGACTGTTAAAGGAAGTCGCGACAAATACTATGGAGGAAAATGATGAGTTGAAGGTAACACATGCCTTAGCTCAGGATGAACGAAAATGTTGAGAGCCACCGTGGAGGACTTAAAGACCTAGGTGATGTTACTTTTAAGAGCCTTGGCTAACCTTCCAGATGGGGGCGGTGCTGCTTAGGTAGAGAGGTCACATGCGAGACACAAGGCGCGGGAGCTAAAAGTAAACGAGGGGGAATAAGATGCTAAGTTGTTAGACAAATTAATCCTTGATATGGAGGCATACTTTAGTGCGACAAACATTGAAGAAAATGCCACTTGGGTTTCTACAACATCTGCGTATATAGATGGGGATGGAAAGTTGTGGTGACGTTTGGTGAAGGCAAGTATAGTGGATGGGACAGTTCTTCTGGAGTCGTGGGAACAAATGAATGAGATAGTGAAACATCATTTCTACCCACACAAAGTGAAGGAATAGGACCTCCTGAAACTCAAAGCTCTGCAACACGCGAGTACCATTTGAGATTATGTGCAACACTTTCGAGGCCTCATGATGTACCTCCCTGATCATCCAGAATATTACAAATTGCATAACTTTAAGCACGGGGTCAAAGCATGGGCGAGACTGGAGCTCCAATGCGCTAGGGTACAGAGTTTTGATGAGGCTGTGGCTTTTTCAGAAGGCCTGATGGATTTTCATGATGACCCTCGAAATGAATCAAGGTCGGCAGGTACGAATGCCCACAAGGTTGGTGTCAAGGTAGGTAAGGGCACACCAAATGTCACAAGGAGTGCAGGAAACACAAGCAGCCCTGGAGCAGGGGGCAACACGGTGAAAAGTCTGGCAACCGGGTGGAAAATAGGTGGACAGATCTCGAGCTCAAGCAACAACTCAGGTGGACTACCCAGAAAAACTCTCTTTTGTCATCACCTTGCAAGCAGGGGGATCAAAATCTGCCCAAGATGTTGGGTTTTCGGGTGGGCGTAACCAAGGTGATTAGGATGGGGAAAATTTTGAACCAATTGGAGCCATGAGCTACTATTGCTCTGCCTTGTTGGTGTGCCAACAATAGCTCCCCAATCGTTCGAAGAAAATGTGGACTTGGCTTTGGTCAAGTTGGAGGCCAAGCAACATGCGATCGAGTCAGCAAGTAAGCCAGGAGTTTCCTTGACCGAGGATGAGATAGAAAGGGTACAACCAATGAAGAACAAGAATTAAGGCCTAATGTATGCGGACCTCGCAGTGAATAGAAAACCATACGGGTCATGGTTGACACATGAGCCTCGCACAACTACTTGGCTGAATCCGAGGTGGAACGACTGGATCTCATTTTGAAGGAATCAACATGCAGGGTGAAAGCGGTAAATTCCCCCAACACAGCCCATTGTGGGGGTGGCGCGAACGTGCTATGTTAAGTTGGACAAGTTCGCGGGCCAAACAAGTTTCCATGTCGTGAAAATGGATGAATTCAAGCTTATCCTTGGCTGGGACTTCTTGTGGGATGCACAAATTGAAATATATCCTTACGGGAACACATTGATCGTAATGGGAGATAACTCATGTATGATTCATGTGCTACCTAAAAGGTCTGAGGAGAAATGGATTCCGGCCATGTAGTTCAAGAAGGGATTTGGACGGAATGAGAAGAACTTCCTGGCCCCATTGTGTTAGGAGGAGCTTGAGGGACAATCAGGACCGATAGATCCCTCAGTGAAACGGTTGCTAAAGAAGTTTCAGGATTTGATGCCAGATCAGTTGCCCAAGAGACTTCTGCCCAAAAGAGAAGTGGACCATGAGACTGAGTTGATCCCAGGAGAAAGGCCACTGGCTCGTGCGCCTTACAGGATGACTCAGTCAGAGCTTGCGGAGTTGAGGAAATAGCTGACGGAGGTGTTGGAAAGTGGGATCATTGTGCCAGCAAATTCTCTTTTTTGGAGCACTAACCTTGTTCCAGAAGAAACATGATGGGTCATCGCAGTTTTGCATGGATTACAGGGCGCTCAACAAAATTACGGTCAAGAATCGTTACCCGATACCCTTGATTGCTGATTGTTTTGACCAGCTGTGTCATGCAAACTTATACACAAAGATCAACTTGCGGTCACGGTATTGGCTGGTTCGAGTCAAGGAGGGAGATGACAAAACCACCTGAATGATACGCTACGGGGCCTTCGAGTTTGAGGTGATACCGTTTGGCCTGACCAACTCTCCAGCTACATTTTGTACTCTCATGAACCAAGTGCTGAGGGATTTCTTGGACCGGTTTGTGGTGGTCTACCTGGATGACATAGTGTTCTACTACAATACTTTCGAGGAACACCTTGGACACTTACGCCATGTACTTGCCAGGTTGCGGGAGAACCAGGTGTATGCCAAGCCCTCGAAGTGTGTGCTAAAGAGAATAGACTTATTGGGACATATCATCCAGCCAGAACAAATAAGGAGTAATCCCAAGAAAATAGAGGCAATCACGAGGTGGAGGCCTCCGTGCAGTGTTTCAAAGCTTCGATTATTTCTTAGTTTAGCAAACTACTATCAACACTTCGTAAATGATTATTCCACGGTAGCCGTACCACTTATTGAGTTTCTCAAGAAGGATAAGGGATGGAAGTAGGAGGATTCGTGCTGTCAGGCATTTGGAAGGCTGAAGGAAGCCTTGTCCACAGATCCAGTGTTGGTGTTACTCGACGTATCTAAGGTGTTTGAAGTGCAGACGGATGCCTCAGACTTTGCGCTTGGAGGGGTACTGATGCAGAATCGCCACCTGGTGGCCTATGAGAGCAGGAAACTAAGTGGTGCTGAGACACAGTACTCGGCACATGAAAAGGAACTACTGGCGGTCGTTCATTGCCTACGCATTTGGAGACACTATTTACTTGGGGCGTTGTTCATAGTGAAAACGGACAACACGGCTGTGAGCCACTTCTTGACGCAACCCAAGCTAAATGTCGGCAAGCTAGATGGCAGGAACTACTAGCCGAGTTCGGTTTCACCCTGGAGTATCGAACAGGAAGGACAAACCATGTTACTGATGCCCTAAGTCGACAAGGCCAGTTGACGGCAATCCACAGTTTGATTGCGAGGCAGGGAAGCGAAGTTTTAACCGAAATCAAGGATCGGACGGGAGAACCTGGTGGCAGACGGGGCCGCCGCTCAACTGGTTGGCCTGGATAAGAAAGGCAAAGCTAATCAGTTTTGGCTTGAAGATGGACTCTTGTACACCCATAAACACCGAGTGTATGTTCCTAAGGGCGGGGAGCTGAGGAAGACCATTATGAAGAAGTGTCACGACACGGTGTGGGCAGGCCATCCAAGGATGGAGCGGACCTTAGCCTTATTGCGACGTGGGTATTACTGGCCGTCCATGGAGGAGGACGTGGACCAGTTTGTTCGAACTTGTCTGATCTGCCAGCAGGACAAGCCGGACCATCAAAAGAAGGGAGGGCTACTGGAACCTCTACCAGTTCCCACTCGTCAATGGGAGAGCGTTTCCATGGACTACATCACTGGACTACCAAAGGTGGGAGACCTTGCAACAATCCTAGTTATAGTGGATTGCTTCTCAAAGTACGCAACATTTATCCCCGCACCCCAGTATATTTCGGGGGAAGAGAAAACTCAGCTTTTTTCAAGCACCTTGTTAAGTATTGGGGACTACCAAAGGATATTGTTAGTGATCGCGATTCTCATTTTATGGGGCACTTTTGGATCGAGCTCTTCAAGATACTCGGGTCAAAACTGAACATGGGCAGCACAACACACCCAGAATCAGATGGCCAAACTGAGCGGTTCAACGGTATATTAGAGGATTACCTTCGACACTTCGTGACCGTCAAGCAGAAAGAGTGAGTGAAATTGCTGGATGTGGCCCAGTTGTGCTTCAATTCACAAAAGAGCTCTTCAACCAACAAGAGTCCTTTTGAGATTGTCACCGGGCAGCAACCCTTACTACCCCACACAGTGGATCTTGTTGTGCGATCCAAAGTCCCCAGGGCCAAGAACTTTTCATAGGAGTGGAAACGGAACGTAGACATTGCAAAGAGCATCCTCGAGAAGGCGGTTGCACGTATGAAGAAACTTACAGACTAGAATCGTCGTTTCGTGGAGTTCCAAGTTGGGGATCGAGTGTTAGTGAAAGTGCCGAGCCAACATCAAAGCAAAGCCGTTTGAAACAGGGATCCTCGACTCATGAGAAAGTACATAGGCCCTGTGACGATCATCAAGAGAGTTGGAAAGGTGGCTTACAGGGTAAACGCCCCTGAGTGGTGGAAGACCTATCCGGTACTTCACGTGAGCCTCTTAAAACCATTTCATGAGGACGTGGATGACCCTGGAAAGGGTGAACCGCAGCGGGCGGAGTTCAACATCCCAGCTCGAGGGAAAATAATTGCGGAAAGCATTCTCCAAGTTAGAGATGTGTACCGGGCACACAAGAACCAAAGAGAATACTTGGTTAAGTGACAGGGATGCAGTGACGAAGAAAATACCTAGGAGTTGGCAAAAAACCTCCAGGCATTTCAGCCACTGCTAGATGCTTTTGAAGATCTTATGGTGCCGAGGACGATGCCAAAATAGGAGGGGGGGGATGTTACGGGGTTACCTTGGTCCCTTCCCCGTCACGGGCTGACCCGTTCAACGTAGTGCTGAGAAGACTCTTGCTCCAAGCTCCTTGTAATAGATAGTCTTTCAGTGCATGTAAATCACTTGTGAATTACTCGTTTTCTAGTTCTAGTGCCAGGCGGCTAAGAGGCATAGGGCCTGCGAGCCTTATTTGCTTTTACCTCCTTTTGTTCTTGTACCTGGTACTTCTAATTACTTCCGTACAACATATATATGGAATCAATGAACTTCATACCCAGTTACCTATTGCAATATAAGCTAGATTGAGTTTTCGTTCTACCAAGTTGTTGGTTTCTACTTGTATTGCGTCCTAAGTACAACGGTACTGACACTCTCCTTGAGTGTTTGTGTTTGCTTCTCCATTTTGGGTTGGTCTAGAGCTCCATGTCCCTCTAATAAGGCCTGGTGTGCTACCCAGCCACCCGCTGATTGTGACGTCCGTGGAGCCTAGACGGAGTCTTTGTGTTCTAGCATTGATCCTTTCACGGGTTTCCTAGCTCAAGAAGGTAGACCCGTGACAGTTCGTATCAGAGCCTTAAGACCTCTGAGGCGAACAAGAATTCAGAAGTACAGTTAAAGAAAAACGAAGATGACAAAACATGTGGGAGACACGAGTAATAACATGAGATCAAAAAGGGAACGACTAGAGGCCTTGGAGGCCAGGGCCAACTTTTTCGAGCGTGATGTTGGGAATATTAGCAGGGAGCTAGAAATTACTCAACGGGGGGTCCGACTGCTAAAGGAGGCCGCAATAAACGCTATAGAGGAAAATGACGAGCTGAAGGTAACACATGCCTTAGCTCGAGATGAACGGATGTTGTTGAGAGCCACCGTTGAGGACTTGAAGACCCAGGTGGTGGTACTTTCAAGGGCCTTGGCTAACCTACCAGATATGGGCGGTGCTGCCCAGGTTGGGAGGCCACAAGCGAGACATAAGGTGTGGAAGCCAAAGGTCTATGAAGGGGAATGAGATGCTAAGTTGTTGGACAACTACATCTTTGACATGGTGGCATACTTTGATGCGACAAACATTGAAGAAGATGTCATTCGGGTGTCTACAGTAGCTGCGTATCTAGGTGGGGATGCAAAGTTGTGGTGGTGTTTGGTAAAGGCAAGTGTAGTGGGAGGACAGTTCTTCTGGAGTCGTGGGAACAGATGAAGGAGATAGTGAAACATCATTTCTACCCGCACAATGTAAAGGAATATGCCCTCCTGAAGCTCAAAGCTCTGCAACACATGAGCACCGTTAGGGAGTATGTACAACACTTCCGAACCCTTATGTTGCACCTCCCTGATCATCCGGAAGATTACAAGTTGCATGACTTTAAGCATGGTCTCAAGGCATGGGCGAGACTGGAGCTCCAACGCGCCAGAGTGCAGAGCTATAATGAGGTAGTGGTCTTTGTAGAATGCCTGACAGACTTTCATGAGGACCCTCGAAAAGAATCAAGGTCGGAAGGTACTAATGCCCCAAAGGTTGGTGGCAAGGTTGGTAAGGGCACTCTGAATGTCACCCGAAGTGCAAGAAGCACGAGTAGCCCCGGAGCAGGGGGCAATATGGTGAAAAGTCCAGCAACCGGGTGGAGAGCCGGTGGACAGAGCTCAAGAGGCCGGATCTTCAGGCGGGTGTAATCAAGGTGATCAGGATGGGGAAGAGTTTGAATCAATGAGAGCTATGAGCTACTATTGCAATGCCTTGATGAGTGTGACAACAATAGCTCCCCTATCGTTCGAAAAAAGGTGAATCGGGCTTTGGCCAAGTGGGAGGCAAAGCAGCAGGCTATCGATTCAGCAAGTAAACCGGCAGTTGCGTTGACCGAGGATGAGGTATAAAAGGTACACCCAATGAAGGATAAGAATAAGGGCCTAATGTATGCGGACCTCGCGGTGAGTGGAAAACCCATACGGGCCATGGTTGACACGGGAGCCTTGCACAACTACTAAGCAGAATATGAGGTGGAACAGCTGGGTCTCATTTTAGAGGAATCAATGGGAAGGGTGAAAGCGGTGAATTCCCCAGCCCAACTCATTGTGGGGGTGACACGAACGTGCAATGTCAAGGAAGACAAGTTCGTGGGCCAAACGAGTTTCCATGCCGTGAAGATGGATGACTTCAAGCTCATCCTTGGGATGTACTTCTTGCGGGATGCACAAATTGCAATATACCCTTTCGGGAACACGCTGAACGTAATGGGCGATAACTCATGCATGATTCATGTGCTACTGGGAAGGTCTGAGGAGAAACGGATTTCAGCCATGCAAATGAAGAAGGGACTTGGTCGAAATGAAGAGAGCTTCTTGGCCCACCTGTGTTGGGAGGAGTTCGATGGACAGTCCGGGCTGATAGACCCCTCGGTGAAAAGGCTGCTAAGAGAGCTTCAGGATGTGATGCCAGATCAGTTTCCCAAGAGACTTCATCCCAAGCGGGAAGTGGACCATGAGATTGAGTTTATCCTCAGAGCAAATCCACCGGCTCGTGCGCCTTATAGGATGACTCAACGAGAACTTACGGAGTTGAGGAAACAGCTGACGGAGATGTTAGAAGGTGGGATTGTTGTGCCTGCAAACTCCCCTTTTGGAGCACCGATTTTGTTCCCGAAGAAACATGATGGATCTTTGCGATTCTGCATGGACTACAGGGCATTAAACAAAATATCGGTTAAGAATCGCTACCCGATACCCTTGATTTCTGATTGTTTTGACCAAATGTGTCACGCAAAACTTCTACAAAAAGATCGACCTGCGGTCGGGTTACTGGCAGGTCCAAGTCAAGGAAGGAGATGAGTACAAGACTTCCCGTGTGACGCGTTACGGGGCCTTCGAGTTCAAGGTGATGCTGTTCGGCCTGACCAATGCTCCAGCTATGTTTTGTACCCTCATGAATCAAGTGCTGAGGGATTTCTTGGACCGATTTGTAGTCGTCTACCTGGATGACATAGTGGTCTACAGCGATACCTTTGGGGAACACCTTGGGCACTTACGACAGGTATTTTCCAGGTTGCGGGAGAACCAGCTGTATGCCAAGCCCTCAAAGTGTGTGTTTGCACAGAAGAGAATAGACTTCTTGGGACACATCACGAGCCGGGGTAAGATAAGAATGGATCCCAAGAAAATAGAAGGAATCTCGCGATGGAGGTCTCCGAGCAGTGTTCTGGAGCTTCGATCATTCCTTGGCTTGGCAAACTACTACCGCCGGTTCGTGAAGGAGTATTCCAGGATAGCCGTACCGCTCACGGAGTTGTTCAAGAAGGATAAGGGATGGAAATGAGATGATCCATGCCATCAAGCAGTTGAAAGGCTGACGGAAGCCTTGT
>JAUOBV010260849.1:0-11393 GCA_032360425.1 Rubia occidens
ATGACAGCTAAAAGATCTAGCCTATATTTTTGTGTCAGTCGCTTTAATCTAACATGAGATGTAGATAAACCTCTAACATTCTAGAATAGGAGTTTAACTATCATTAGAAACATTTTTTTAAGGCTAACCTGGTACTTCGCTTAAGGATTTTGAAGTAGTTTTTGGAGTTATCAACACACCGATCACTGTTTGTCATCTCCTGGTCAGAGTCCGTTATGGTATCCTCATCCAAAAGGCTCTATTTGTTTTTTACTTTGAGAATTCTTGTCCTGAAATATAAAAAGAGAGGAGTTAGCATCTTAGATGCTCTTGAGCTTGGAATTAATAAGATCAGAAGGGTTCAAGGAATTATTCTGTTTGGTGATGAGGGTGTCATCACTGAATGAGATTCCATAGTCATCTCTGATTGGAGTGGTGGGAGCTGAATTGTAGTTTATATGCTCATATCCATCTTCGATTAGGTCACGCATAGACTGTGATTTCAGTTCACAATCAGTACTCAACATCAATTTTCCTCATCATCATCTGTGAGCTGCTCTTCCCCCTCATGAAACTCTTCAATGTCTTCGGAAGACTCCGTGTTCTGTAGATGGTGCATATCTGTGTACCTGGGTGCATGTTCTTCATTATCATCAATGTGCATAAGCTAAAGCTCAGGTTCTTTAGTCTTAGGAGAAATTCGTTTTTCTGATGGTTGTTTTTTAGTCTGAAATTGGTGTAGCTGTGGAAAAATTGATACTGTCTCTGGAGCTGATGAGTTTTCAGTTGTTACGCTAGGGAGATTAGCGTTGATAAGATTTCCTTTTTCTTTAGGTGTTACAATATGAGCCCTATTTTCCTTGCCCACTCGCACAAGTGCAAATTCATACTGAGAACCATCATCGATGAGAATTTCCAATACTACAAATCTGTTCTTCGATATAGAAGGTTGATATTTCTTACTGTTGTGGCCTGAACTATTCTTAGGCTTCTCAGTGACTATGATATCGACAGTTTGGCCACCCTCCAATGAAGGTAATTTTGTTGGGTTTCTAAGATGATTATTAGTTGTGGTAACCTCATCCTCAGTTATAGTATCAGGTTGAACATCTTTTCCATTATGAGTTTCTAACTGAATATTTGTCACATTCTCAGGTGGTTGAACATCTTCCTTTTTCCTCTAGTTGGTGGACTCGAGGATTCTATTCCTTGGTTTTGTTGACTTGTGCATAATAGGAACAGATTCCTCCTTTCTGCAATTAGCCTCATAATGGCCTAATTTGGAGCACAGGTTACAGTAGTCCGGGAAATCTTCATAGTATATAGTGTATGACTTGTTATGAGACAGAGAACCCAATCTAATCTTATCTATATTTTCTTTGCATACATGCATCTCTACATATAGTCTAATCATTGATGGCCTAGTCAAATTACGAGTTGGAGCATCAGAGAAAAGTAATTCACCAAGTGACTTACCGATGTCCATGAGAGCCTGTAGGTGGAAGCAATATACAGGTGGAAACTCCACAGTAAGCCAGACGGGAACAAGAGAGGACTCTTCCTGATAGTCGATTTTTTTGTCCATTTTACAACTCTCATTATGTTGCCTACAAGGGACCAAGTTTTTTTTAGCCAGCATTGGTGGTAATCTTCTTCGTGGTCGAAGGTGATTCTTATCTGCCTTGAGTCCATAACTGTGAGTTGTGCTTGGCATTTGAACTCTATTTTCCGGAATTGCTTTCTTAGTAGTCCATCGTTGGCCTTTCTCTAGCAAATTTTCCGATTAGGGCTTTTGAGAAGGGGAGTGAGAGAATGTCGATTTTGGAGTCTGGGTAGAGTACTGCTGGTTCTCCCTTGAAGTTGAAGGTAGGATGAAGTTCAGGGGTCGAGGGAGGGAAGTTGGATTGCTGTAGAATTTGGGTGTAACTGAGTGGCTACAGTGCCAGACACAGTGGATCCGCCATGGTTAGGAAGAGGGCGGTGAATTATTGTCGTTATACAATAAAATTGCTTTTTTGTTCAGAGAGTTTGGTACATTGCTTCCACTATAGCATTTCTGTTCATAAATCTATTCAAATATGAGATCAAATTTTGATAGAGAATAGTGGCAAAAAAGTAGAAGTGCAAATAGAGGTGGGACAGAGAAAGTATTCTCTCCGTCCCACAAAAATAAAATGTTTTTCTATTTTCATTTGTCTCAACTAAAATGGCAGATTTTACAAATTATCCAAAATGACAAAGATTATGTTATCAAATTTTTACAATGTTATTTAACGTCAACAACAACTTTTAGACTGGACCTATTATTTTTTTTGAAAATATACTTACTGATCAAATATTATTCCTTACAACATCAGCTCTTTTAAAATTTGGTCCAAAAATTTATTATTTTACCCGGGACAAAGGAAGTAGTTATATTTGATGTCACTGGTAATAGATACGCATTTATTTCAGTAAATGTGATTTATTTTTTGTCTTTTTCGGCTCTTTGCGGAAGATATGGATGTTATACCATTTTTTATTGAGAAAATTTTATATGTTTGCTAATGTTGTACTTCCTCTGTTTTATTGGATGTTGCACACTTTCCCTTTTTAGTTATTTTTGTGAATTTGACACACATTCCTTTTATGGCAAGATTCCTTCAATTTCATCCACTCATTCTACTTTTCCCTTTCTAAATTCTATTTCATCCACTCATTTCATTCACCTAAATCTAAGCACCTGGAGCTATGGTGCCACATCCAAAGAGTTGGAGCATAATGTTATGGTGTTGGCCAAATTAGATTCTAACACGTATTTCATAAATCACTCATTTCTTCCTAAAACACCCCTCATTTACTAAATATAGAATTTATGAAGCATGTGTCTAATTTGGCAACACCTTAACATACAACATTTGTTAACCTATAAAATTTTCTGATCGAGAATTGATGGGTTTTAGAAACTATTCAAGGAACAAGTGGAAGTTAACCCCATTTGGATGGGATTCGGTACATTAAAACCAAGTTTGTGATTGTTGTTCTAATGAGTATTTTCATGTGGGGAGTTGTGATATTTTTCTAGAGGATTTCTTATTGTAAATTTTGGGGACCTTTGTTTTATATTATGCTTATTTTTGTGTGGCATATTAACCCAACACAATGCAAGTAGAAACAGTCTACACAAAAATAAATAAAACACAAGTACAATTAAGCGCAATGACATGACATACCATCATCAATATATACTTCAATAGTGGAAGCATGATAAACATCAAAGCGTTCCTACTATATTAAAGTCTTGTCAAAGAATACATAACAGAGTAAAAGACTTAGTTACAAACTTGTTGGTCCGGTTCAGGTTGATAAACGACTCACTCATCAATTTTCTCCACTTCAGCATGTCATTTTCCTCCCATCACACCATCAAAGGAAAGCTCATTGTGATATTCCACCATGCAAAAACAAAGTGATTTCAAATTAAGGGGCTAGTTCAAGCACCTAAATGAATAATCAAAAGAAAGGAGTGACCGTTATTAGTGATCTTTTTCGAGAATATCATATCCTTCTCCTTTTTACACCAGTCAAGGCCCTATTGTACCTCTGATGCAATGGGAAGTTTCTTTACATTCCTATAGACGAACTACGTAAATATGCATATCCAAGTATTTACCAACCTTCTAGGATGTCCACAAGCATTTGGAAGAACCCCTCGCACCTTCATAATTTTATTCATTAGAGTCCTTGCATTATTAAAGCCCACACCCCGTAAATTAAAATTCTCTTCGCAGTGACGGACATTATCCTCTTCGGCTATATAGAGACTCTCTCAAGCGGCCTCAAGCTAATCCTCAAACTGTTAGCTTCTACTTTAACTTTAAGGTCTAGATCCTGCAACTTCCGCCTGTCTTGGACCCAAGGTCATCAAGCAATACACAACCTACATATAGGGTAGAATGTTAAACATGTTTCTCCCAAACATACACAATAAAAGCACAACAATAAATTATATCAACCACCATGGAAATCTTCTCAATCATTCTTAAATCACCAGAAAGCGAGAAAAACATGCCACTTATCATTTTAGGTTTTTCCATGGTAGCTGCGACGAGAATGTTGCCGCTTCTTCGATGGCTCAGCATGCCTGCTCACGAAGCACCTGCAGGACGATGAATCTCTACACATTTTATTTGTATCCTTTAGTCCACCTTCAAAATTATATATTTTCCAATGACCATCCGCCACATCAGCCTCCTGGGGACAAGGGCGGAGTCATCAACTTTGACATTTGGAATCACATCCAAGACGCCAATTTCACCATTGGAAATGTATAAAATGAAAATAGATAAATCGTGTAAGATGTTTGAGAAAATAATTAGTCGACTTATTTTTCATTGATTCAGAACGTATGTTTATATCACTACTACAAACTAATACTAATGCAACACTCTAAAAGTGTTACTTTAAGTGCTAAATATATTACTTTGGACCTATTGCAACACTTTTACACGTATTACCTGAGGTGATGTTGCATTATACCTAATGCAGCACTTTTCAAGATTTAGGCAACATTTTTGAATGGGTTAAATACCATTGTATAAGTTATTGTAACACTTTAATAAGTGTTGCTGCAAAAGTGTTACGGTGACTCTAGTTTATAGTAGTGTATACAACTACTAATAAAATCCTAAAGTAAGTGATAAGAATATGTTCCTATGAAATAGGGAAACATGGAATAAGTCTAATGCGTATTTCTAGCCTTTTGTTACAACAAAAGTGTGAAATTTAACTTCAGGTTGTTTCGCTTATTGCTCCTGGTTTGATGGTTGAGACTGATTTTGTTTCAGTTGCTTAATAAACTCTAATTACCCCCCCCCCAAGTTGGAGCAAGAGTTGGATGCGAACGTATTCCCAACTTGAACAAAAGTCGACGAAACTGGTCATTCCCTAGGGGGTTTAGTAAAAATATCAGTGTGTTAATTGGCATAAGATATATGGGTTTGAGAGATTAACCCAGATAAAAATTTATCACGTACAAAATAACAATCAAATTCAATGTATTTTGCTCGTTCATGAAAAACTAGATTTCCAGCGATGTGAATGGCTGCTTGATTATCACAATATACTAGAATCGGTTTGGTTATTCAAACATCTACATTAAATTTAAAAAATCCAATGTAATTAAACAATAAAATTAGCCATGACCCAATATTCTGCCTCGACAAATGATCGAGAGATAGTTGGTTGCTTCTTAGACTTCCATGAAATTGGACTAGCACTAAGCATTGTGAAGTAACCAGTTGTCGAACGTCGATTGATTGGGCATCCAGCCAAATCTGAATCTATATATCCTTGAAGATTTAGGGAACTAGATGGAGATAGAAGAATCCCACGAGAAAGAGTTCCTTTAAGATAACGGACGACACGCAAAGCAGTCTCTAAATAAGTAGACTGCGGCTGTTACATAAATTAACTAAGAGAATTAATAGCGTAAGCTATATCTAGTCACTGTAATGTAGAGCAAATGACCAATTAAACGTCTTAAAAATGCTTGGATCGGGTAATAATTCCCCTGAAATAGGTAGAAGTTTGAGATGTTGTTCTATGGAAAGCTGAAGTTTTGGTGCCGGTAAGACCAGAATCCTGAAGGATATCAAGTATATATTTTTGCTAGAATAAAAATAATCCATGAGTGGATCTTGGTACTTCTATGCCAAGAAATTATTGTAATTTACCTAGATCCTTGATGGAGAATGTCAATTCAAGGCAAGATTTGAGAGATGATATGAAGGGCGTATCATTAACAGTTATGATATATCATCCACATAAAATAACACAAAGACGGAAATGTCATTATGATAATAAAACGAAAGTGAGTAATCTGCACGAGATTGAGTAAAAACTTCATCGAAAAGGGTCAAGAAGAATTTTGAATACCATTGTTGAGACGTTTGTTTAAGGCTGTAAAGAAACTTATTCAAGCGACGAACACGATGATCTCCCTGTTTATGAAATCCAGGGGGAATTTGCATGTAGACTTCTTTATCGAGGTCTCCTTGTAAAAATGCATTATTAACATCTGGTTGGTGGAGAAACCAACCTCGACTCACAGTAAGAGATAATAGCACACGAACGGTGACCAATTTAGCCATTGGTACAAAAGTATCATGATAATCAATAACTTCTTGTTATGTATATCCTTTTGCAACGAGTCTAGCTTTACAACGTTCTATACTTCCATCAGATTTGAATTTATTGTTGTAAACCCACAACCAACAACAGACTTACCTGGTGGCAAAGAAGTTAATGTCCAAGTGTTATGAGCTTCTAAAGATGCAATCTCCTTGGATATAGCATCATGCCAATTGGCATGTTTCATGGCCTTGGTAAAGGTTATCTGCTTATGTGTTGTGATATAGAAGTAAGAAAGGCCTTATGAGTGGAGCTGAATTTATCAAATGATAAATGATGAGTGAGTGGATAAGGAGAATTAGTAGTTTATGCGGTGGTATTGCAAATAAAATCTTTCAACTGAACAGATTGTTGACGGTTATGTTCAAAAAAATGAAGTGGCTGTTCTGGGTTGTTAGAATTATTTTCTAGTTCTTGAGGGTGTTGGGAACTAGAAGTTGAGATAGATGTGGGAGTAAGACTGCATGTAAACTGTGGACTGGACGATGTAGTGGTTATAGAAGGATCGATGTTTCCTAGAGAACATGGTTTGATTGAAGAAATTAATGATATCATCATAAAAAAAATGATGGTGTCTCTGCAGTTGAAAAAAAAAATCATTCGCAGGAGACATGGCATCTTGAAAGGGAAACATATATTCCTTAAACACAACATTGCGTGATTCATATTTTTGTTTAGCTTCAATATCAAGATTATATATCTTTTGTGATTAAAATGGTAGCCTAAAAAATGCCTGGTTTAGCTCGAGGATCAAACTTTTTTCGGATTGATGTATTTCGAGCAAAGCAAAGACAACTAAAAATACAAAGATGATTGTATTTCGGTGGAGATCGAAGAAGGACCTCATGTGAAGACTTGTTAGATAATACACGAGTAAGAATATTATTGTTTAAATATGTTGCGGTAAGAACACACTCTCCCCAATAATTTCTTGGTATATTGGATTGGAATCTAAGGACTCTTGCCACTGAAAGGAGATGACGATGTTTCCTTTCAACAACCCCGTTTCGTTGAGGGGTGTAAACACAACTTCATTGATAATGTATGTCATGAGACCGAAACCATTTTTGAATGTCATTTGAGAAAATTCCGTCCCATTGTCAAATCAATTTTTTTGTAGTTGAGGTAGAAAGGGAGAAGTATTCCCATAGAGATGGAACCAATAGTATGGGCATATTGTGTGGTGTAAAAAGTCTAGCAATGTCAAATATACTTAAGAGTTTCAGATTTAGCACACATGAGATAGACCATGTACATCTTGAATAATCATCAATAATGATAAGAAAGTATTTTTCGCCATATTTAGATGGAATAGAGAAGGGCTCCCATGTGTTGCAGTTGACGAGTTAAAAGCAACAAGAAGAATAAATTGCTGTTTTACTAAACGATAAACGAGTTTGTTTTACCTGTGGGCAAACATTACATTCTGAAGAGAAATTGGAATGAATGAAATCTACAGTTTTACATAGAAATTTAAAACGGTTTTAGCTCGGGTTGCCTAACCAACAATGCCAGAGATCAAATGGCATCTTATTAGAAAAAAAAACATAAGCATCGGAAGAAAAGCAAGCATCAGAATGGTGGAGTTGATAAAGACCATAAACAAGGTCAGCCTGACCTATCGTCCGATTCAAGCATAGGTCCTGAAAAATACATGAAGAATTTAGAAATTCAGCCTTGCAATATTAAGACTTAGTCAATTGAGATATAGAAATGAGATTAAATTTAAATGTAGGGAAATGATATACATGTGATAATCGTAATGTTGGTGAGAAAATTACTTCACCGATGTGATGCACACTGGCAAGAGAGCTATCTGGTAGTTGAACATGAATATGTTTTGGCAATGGATAATATTTGCTAAATAGAGATACATTGGTGCGAACGTGGTGCGTCGCACCACTATCGACGTACCATATAGAATGATTAATCATATTAACTGTGAGATTCACTTTGGGTGATGTGTCTGGATCAGTTCCTCGAGCAGGCAACATTACAAGGAGACGATTATATTGATCAGTTGATAGTGATGGAAGAATTGCCTCACTAGGTGTGGTAGCACCAAATGTAAAAGGATATGTGTTTCCTTTTGGCTTTTTTTTAGGAAAGCTGTGAGTTGATAAGAAGTCTGACGAGTATGTCCATACTTGCTGTAGTGATCACAATATGGACGTTGTCTCTTGTTTGTGTTGTTGGGACCAATATGTTGATAATGACAAAAATCATACTTGTTTATATTAGGGGCAGGAGAATCAATGCTCTGATGTGTAGTAGCATTAATGAATTGCTGTTCCTCCTCTTTTTTGACTAGGTTAAAAAATTTCTGAGCTGAAAGCATCAGTTCAATTAAGAGAATTTGACTGCGAAGACTAGAAAAATTATCATAGAGTCCCTATAAAAATTCCATTGTGCGATCTCTTTCGAGACGCTCAAGCTAGCTCTTTCCAACACCACAAATGCATGGTCCATCAGAAGTAAGTGAATCAATCTCATCCCAAAAAGCTTTGAGTTTGGTGTGATATGACATAATAGAGAGAGTATCTTGCTTGAGACCAGTGATAATAGTTCTCAATTGATATAGTTTTAGAGAATTTGAATGTGTGAATCTTACCTTCAAGCCTTGCCTGCAAAACTAGAATCGGCATACATCAAGTTTGTAAGTAGGTCCGTGTGAACTGAGTTTGAGATCCACATTCCTACCAATTCATCACATCATTTCCAACTTACTTGAGTAATGGGATTTTCCGGACATGAAATAGAGCTATCAAAAAATCCCAGCTTATTTTTCGCATTCCAAGCTGTGGAAATGCCACATACTTATGTCGGATAATTGTTGCCTTGAAGCAAGGGAGAGAAGAGCACCGTCGTAGGATTGTCAGATGGGTGAATAAAGTAGGGATCATTAACTGATGTATTTTGAATTGTTTGAGTTGGAGATGAATCATCTTGAGATTCAAATTGAGAATCAGAAGATGAGTTCTTCTCTTCTGATAGTGCTGCCATGATTGAGGATTGATTGGAAAATTAGAGACATTTCTCGAATAACATATAAAATGAAAGGAGATGTATCAAATAAAATTTTTGAGAAAAGAATTTGTGGACTTGTCTTTCATTGATTTAGAACGTATGGTTATATACAACTACTAATAGAGTCTTAAACTAAGTGATAAAAATCTGTCCCTGTGAATGATGCAAATCTGGTCTATTTTACAACAGAAGTTTGAAATTAACTTCAGGTTGTTTCGCTTGTTGCTCCTGGTTTCATACTGTGATTGATCTTGTTTCAGTTGCACAATATCCTCTAATAGTATTGAAAAGCTGATAGAAAGTTGACAAAAAACTGAAGTGAAGTGACTAAAAAGTAAGGGCTTGTCTAATGTGAACAGTAGCTCCAAACGGTAAATTGAAAAAAATAATTAAAGGGCCAATTAGCATGTAACAATATCCTCCAAATTTACTAAATATGTATCCAAACTTTAAATTTTCAAGTAAAAAATCTGGGGAAAAGTATAAAAAGTACCTAGATTGCAGCACTCACATTTATGAAAGGACAAAAAAGAAACATTCCTTTTCATAAATACTAGCAATAAAGGCTCCCAGCTTTAACGCGCTGGTCATTTCTTTGTAGAACTGGCCTTTTAGAATCCGGGCCCTCATATTATTTTTTTCACTGAGCCTTCACTGCTGGAATTACTATGATGGAAGCCGGAATTTAACCAACGAAGAGAGGCTACAAGTTGCTCAGCTCCTTGTTAAAAAAATAATCAAAATGGCATTTTTCGCCACAACAAGTGACTGGAGGCAGTAAAACTGTAGTTTTGAAGACTCGTGTGGTAAGAGTAGAGCAGCAAATGGTGAAACTATAAGTGAACGATCCAGGCGATATGGCAGCCTGGTGCGGGTGAAAAACCCGTTGACGTCGAGATTTTAATGACATTACCTCTCAACACAAGGCTGGCATGCAGAAGTAAAGTTGTTGGGCTGCAAATAAGCAAAAATTTAGTGCATAAAGTTGTGATGAATAAGGATATTAGAAGTCATACAAATCCAGTTCATCTGGTTTTATCTCAATGCAAGCTAACAAGGTTGGGATGATGTCTATCAAATTTAGAATGCAACATACAATTCAAAGACATGCACAATGTAATCCACATCGACATGAAGTGGTTCTACCTTACGGAGGAAGCATGAAGGTACTTACTAGCCCCCAATGAATAAGAACCATGTAGGACCAGTCATAATAAGCATTATATACCCAAGTTTATGTTCCTATATGATGGTAAAATAGGAGTATTCCCTTACACAAAATACATATTATCCAAGCATAGTAGTATTCATAGACCTAGGGGAACTATGGTTTAATACCTATTAAGAAAATTAATAGGGAATGCATAAGAAAGAAATTGATATTTGAAGTAATTCCAACCATAAAAACTAAGTGGCCAGATTGGGCTTGCAAGAACATCTCAATTTAACAAGATTATTCCCCAACCCACACATTGACAAACAATCCTGAATTCCTGGTGGCAACTCATTCAGATGGTTTTAGCATAACCCTAGTGTGCCAACCAGCTAAGTCACCTTATTTGAACATCTTAAACTTGGGGGTTTTTGCATCTATTCAAATATTACAAAATCAAAATGCTAGCACTAACCTAGATGGTGTTTATAAGTTGTAAAAAATGCATTTGATAGAGAAGACCATCAAAAATAGACATCATTTTCCTATCACTAGAAAATGTTATGATTGAAATCATGAAATGTAGGGAGGCGGGGAGGAGGATTTCAAGTTATCACACATGGGGAAAGATAGACTAAGAAAACTAGAGCTTCTATCACACAACATGATTGCAGATTCAGATATATTTAGGGGTTTCTTGGAGGATCTAGTAGCAATTGGAAGAACAAGAAAAAGTTCGAGACCTGCTGCTCAACATGGAGATAGGTTAAAAATTTATGCTTCGAAGTAATTTGTAGGGTTGTAATTCTAGAAAAGGTTTTCTAGGGTTAATATGCATTTTGATTTTCATAGATATGTTTATAGGGAAATATTTTAAAATAGGGATTAATTTCTCCTTTTGTATATTTTGTATAACATTTTGATGACATGTTATAATGCAGCTTTTGAAAATATAAGTTACACGTAGTTCAAATATTTTGTTAAAAACCCCAAGTCTAGATTATTATAACAATTAGTAAACAAATTCAGCAGTTGGTTTAACACGCAATAATATATAACCACA
>JAUOBV010260957.1:0-11393 GCA_032360425.1 Rubia occidens
ACCCGAACCCGACCCGACCCGAACAACAGACTTTGACCCGTTTCAACCCGACCCGTGTGACCCGAACCCGTTTGACCCGAACCCGAACCTGACCCGAATAACCGAATTGACACCTCTAATGATTTAGATATTTTTACAATAGATTAGTTATTATTAGCTAGTTGAGTCGTAGTCAATTTCACTTATCGTAATCGATGATAGACAATTTTCTAGGAACTATCAATGATTTTTTAAATGCATTTTTTTTGGAGAAAATAAGAATTTAGTTACCTAATTTAAAGTGAAATTACATGATACATTCTCTTTTTAGTAAATTACAAAATATTTTCAACTTATTATAAAGTGTCTTGATTAATTTCCTTACAAATTATTATCATGTTTAATTAGTTGACTTTTGAGTCTGATGCGTTTGAAATACAATCAAATTTCATCTCCAATTTCTCAGTTGTGATCTGCGAGGAACAAGCCATAGGAAGTTGCAGGGAAAAACTCTCTGATACTTAAATTAGTAAACGTTTTTAGAGTATAATTTTGAATGAATAAATTAACATACCATGGTACTTATGGCATGTTACTTATACCATTAAAACCCTAAACGTCATTGTATACAATTCAAACTCTAATTCCTTATGTCAAGCATGTCATAGCTGACTTGGATATGAAAATTTTTTATTGGGATGAAAGAGCTCAATCATGTTTGTTCAACATTAGGGGTTTTAGTCCCTTAGAGAGTATCATCAAGAGCCCCCAGGAAACTAAGGTTTCCTTCAAGGGTTCAAAGGGTGATTTCCTCGAAATTCCAAAAAACTAGTCCCTTCGAAGAATGAAAAGTGCATCGAGTTACATGCCTTAGAAGTTTGACCTATGTGTGTTAATCTTCAAACCCGTCGAGATAGCAAGAACACTTAAGTTTTCTCATGTAGACATTTTTTGATTTTGAAGTAAAATAGGGGGACACACATGGCGCATGAAGCAATAGAAGGCTGGAAGTCACCAAGCACGTGGGTACAATTATTAATTACATTCTTCTCCCACGTCTTCACGTCTTCTCAAAATTTTCACTTCCTAAGGTAATCGTTATCTTTTCCGTACTTCATCATCCCCCATTACTATTCCTAAGTTGTTATTTTCGTCTTTTCTACTTCTTATTTAGCAGGTATTTGAGGTTGCTCTGTTACTCTCTCAAGACTCGTATCTAAAATACCCAGATCTCTCATTCCTTAATCAAGTAGGTGTTCATCTTCCCCAAACTAGTTTCTCTATAATGGTATCTTACCTCTTAGCTCTCATCTAGAAAGCGAAAAGTCTTTTCCCTTCCCGAAAATTTCTAGTGCGGGGGGAGGGTCCTAGCTTTGAGCACATCCATCAAGAAGGTGAAGCCCAAATCTTCTGAGAGAACGGTCTCTGAGGCTACTGAGACTTGTTTTTAGAGATAATGCTTATTCCCAGTTTATGGAGAGTCTCCGGTCAGAGAGGCGTTTAGCGAGGAAAGATCTCCTAATTTACGTCTCGGATGAGGCAAGGACTTAGTGAAGCCTTCGAATACTAGAGGTCCAGAGCCTGTAGAACCCCAAAAGATGACTTTAGAACAAGAGACTACCTCCTGAAAGTCCTGTCGAGGAAGTTTGTTGCTCTAAAATGCAATGGCAAATAAACTCTTCCCATCGAGGATGAACCACTCGATGGTTCGATGAGGAACCCTATGTCGTGCCTGACGAAGTATCCAAATTCCTTGCCACCTTTCCCACACAGTAGCGTATCCCCGTTAATGCAATCTAAAAATCCTCAAAGAGGATGAAGCTCTTACAACCTTACCCATAGAAAGGTCAATCTTTTACCATAAAAACCTTAGGTTTGGGTTGTGTTTCCCTTTCCTCCCCCCTATCGAAGTTGATGAATGAGTTTGTTGTCTGCCTAGCCCAATTTCACCCTAATGTTGTGGTAGTTATAATGGCCTTCATGACCAGGTGTATGGAGTTTGGAGTCAAGCCTTGATATAGGTTGTTTCAAGCGATATACTATCTGTCCCAAAATCAAGGTATAAAGAGGACGTATACTCAATTCAACAGACACACAGAGGAGAGATTTATCATATCCCCCATCCAATACTTCATGGTGGCGAGAAAGGGGATTGACAATTGACTGTGGTAATACTTATTGGGTCCCTCGTTGGAACCCAAGTGTAATGGTGGAGTCAACGAAATGAGTGTACACAATCCCTTCAGATCTTCTAGGAGATGTGTTACGCCTCCAGGAACCCAAGGCTCTAAACATAAGAGTTTATCGCTGGTATGTCAAGGACTGAGGAAGATTAAGCTTACCGAAAGAATTTTATGATAAATACGTGTATAAGCTTGTTGCTGGGAAATATGGGCTCGAAGGTTGAGCCTAAAAGTGGGAAGAGAAAGGGCGATAGGTGTGGCCCATCAAGCACGAAGTACAGTGTATGAAAGAACCCCCTTCAAGGAATCCAGATGCAAGACCCAAACCTTTCAGATGCTTCTAAAGGTTTTTTAGGGTTAGAACTTATTTATTTAAAGTTTTCTTTATTTTTTTTCTTATTACTAAACAATCTTTACTTTGTTTTTCAGTGAATCTTCTCAATGCCCTTAAGGAGTCTATAGCCATCCTTTAAGTTGATGTTACATCTGTGGCGATAGTTTTGGAGGATGTCACACAGACTCCCGTGGACCCTGAATCTGACGTTTCTTCGAGAAGACCCCTGATCAAGGATGAGCCCAACCTTTCGAAGAAATAGAGGGTTTCTTCTAACCCTATCATTCACACTCCTCCATCATGCTGCTAAACTCGAGCAACGATAAAGCTCAATCTTCCCATTCTCTGGAATTCTTAGGAGATGGGGGAAAAGCCCCTCAGTAAGTTATCTTTTTCATCGAAAATGTCTATTTATGATGCTTATCTCTTTTCCATTTAAAAAAAAATTATTTTCAACAATAAACAAGTTTCCACGGCAGTCTGGTCTTCTATCTCATCTTTCTTCTCTCTCCTCAAGGCCCCCTCGAGACTATGGCCTACTTGATGCGATGCGAAAAGAGTATGAAGCCGAGTGCAACAAGATTTGGGCAGAGCTCGAAGTAGTAAATGAGAGTCTCTCCGCCTTGGAAGGGGAGAATAAAACATTTAAGTAAGACCTCGAGAAGAAAGAAAATGCCTTCAAGAAGTTGAAGTCTTAGAAGGATGCCTTTTCCAAGAAATGCCAACCTAAAACTCTCCACTCTCTCCTTGAGTCTTGCACCAACAAGGTGGTAAAGACTCAGGAGTTTTAGCAGCCTTTTGTGCAGTTGCTTAAGGTTGTGAAGACCACAACGAGTTGATAGCAGCGGTTACCCCTTCGATTCCTCAGGATCAAGCTAAATTGCTAGCCAAGCACATTGATACAAACGTTGATTTCCAACTGATGGAAATAGGACACAATTTATGGTGGTTTGAAGTTTCATCTCCTTGAATTTATCAAGGATTCAAGTAAGTTTCGCTCTGCCAAAGAGCTCTGGGCAATTGACCTTGATACCGTACAAACGCTGGTTGTGATGCCCAATCCTGAGGCTGTGACTTCAAAGAAAAGTGGGAACAAGGGAGCTGCAATGTCTCAAGAAGAGGGAGTTGAGCCAAAGCAGAATGCCAACGAGGAGGAAAATGTCGCTCGTAAAGTAGGATCAGCTGTATGCATCCCCCAAATTCTACTTGTATTTCAAGTTATTGGATTATGATCAATAAATACACTTTCTTCTTTTGGCCATTACTATTATTTTCATATTAATCATTTTATTGTTTATCGTGGTGTTCGAACATAAGGAGGGAATTAGAGAGGTGATTGTGTTGATTTTACCATGTGTTTTGGGTTGTTATTGAGCTGAAATGTTGATTAAATCCTTGGGAATTTATGTTATTTGGAATCTTATTGCAGTCTAGAGATTTAGGTGTTGAATTAACAAGTTGCAGTTGGAAAAGAATTAGAATTGATTTGAAGACCCATAAATTTTTGGAGAAGATATTTTGTTATCTCTTTGAATGTTAAATTAATAAGGAAAGACATATTTATTCCTTATCTATTTATTGGCTGTAGTAAATTTTCCATACCCTGGTTTACATTCGTATGCACGCAGACGTAGAGATGCACACGGGCAATCATTTTACACAGAAACTGTATTCACGTTTTTTTGCTTTTAATCATTCTATTTAGACAATTTTCACAATTTATTTTTATACTTTTAATGATTAATTCAATTATGTCTTCTAGCTAAATTCTTCTTTTCCAGTAAAGATCAAGGAAGTACTAGCGTCGATTCTTGTGAGATCTAATTAGTTTTTATACTTTAATTGCATGCTTGCATTTGTTGTTCTTGATTATAATGTTTATGATTGCCTTCATGTTATTAAGTAGTGGTCAATATTTGATAGCATGTTAGTTAATTTAATACCAATTGAACCAATCATATGTAATTATGATTTAAGTTCAATCAGTGGTAGAGAACAACAATCTTAACTTAACAATCCCGCGTCAGAGTTTGTTGGTTATGAATTGGGTCTTTCTCATTTTTAATGCTGCTAGCATATTAAATCTATAGAGCGTCTCTTACGTTTATGTTAGTTAGAGAAATAGTTTGTGAGGCGTCCTCCTGATTATCAACAAGGTAAGGAAAGATTGGTTGTTTGCAATTATAACCAATTTGTGTGAATGCATTTAAAGTCATCTTTGGATCGATCAAAGATTGAGATAGAAATCCAATACGGAATTGATCCAGATTGGAATTTTCTCATCATAGTTGAATCTTTTTGCAATCTGTAACAATTTCCCAGTCTCATTTTTACTCAATTTTTGGTTTTCATTATTCAATACCCTCATCTATATCTTAGTTACAAATTTGCAGATTAAAGATTAAGGAAAATGTATCGCCATTCTCTTGGGAAACAAACTTGCTCGCAGCTATACTGGTCGGTATACCTATATCGATCGCAAAATCCTGAAGTGAAAATTTTAGCTTAGACCTCGATTTATTTTTGGTGCAAAACGACACACCAAATTTTGGTTCCACTGCTGGGTAATTAGGGATATAAATCTGAACTGCATGCCGTTAGAGGCGATATGATGAAAGTCATATTGGGCTTATCCAAATGCAATGCAAACTAGACTTCTAGTGAAACGGTAGTCACCCTTCCATGCAAAGTATCTTAAGAGACCTCGATGAGAAGAGGAATAAAGAAGGAAAAGTTGTAGCCCTTGATGTTGTTGAGGAGGACTGTGATCCTCTTAAGAGAAGCCATCAAGAAGTTATTCATGATATAATGTGTTAATTTGGGTCTATATCTCGATGTCTTGCGGATGCCAAACAACTCCCAATGTGTCAAACTCGGCCTGAGTATTACCGAGGTGAGGCACACAAGTTTAAAGTCCAGGTTGGCGATGTTGCGAGGCAACATGAAATTTCCCTCAAAGAGAATAACATATTAGTAGAAACCTCATTGAGAATACTAAGCTATATGAAACACTTGTTATCGAAAACTCTTGGTTAGAGAAAGAAGCTAGCGAGCAAAAATCTACCCTAAAATTTTATGCAAAAAATCTTCGAGCTCATGGAGTCCTTCAACCAAAGCGTATCGTTAATATTCTATATTTTTTGTCAAGGCAGCCGAGAGCTGGATTCGCCATAGAGTTATCTCCGAGGGGACTCCTGTGGAAAGATGAGTATTCGGTGCCATTGTAGACTGGTTAAAAGAGTATTCTTCGACAGATGATGTAGGTGGTTCCAGTGCCCCAACTGTTAATGCCACAAAAACCACAAAGAAGAAGACAAACAACCGCAAGCCCAAAGGTCCTCGAAATCCCTCAAGGGCTACAGGTACTGTTCATAAATCAAAGTCCCCTAGGGTTGTAGGAAATCCTTGTCACACAACGAATCTGACAATTTATGAGGGAACTCAGGATCAAAGAGATAACACTTTGTGGACTATCGAGCCCAGTAGTGTTAATAAGCAAGTGGACTATCAAGCCCACCCTAGGGCATCAATTCATCCCTCTGAGCATACTAAAGAAGATGTTTTTCGTGACTTTCGGCAGGCCATGGGTATTAAGATTGAAAACCCAGAGCGTGAGAAGTAGTCTTAAGTTTGTATAAAACTCCATTGTATATTATAAAGTGTCGTAGTTTTCATGTATAGACTTAAAGCGCTAGATGTTTTCATATATAAACTTCACTGTCAAAATTTATTCAAAGTTTCCGCTCGATCAGGTATGAAGTTTGCTTCCATCTTTATGAAACGGATTTATTTCGACATAAATGGGAGAAAATATCAAAAAATTTGAGTAGATTGAGAATTCGAGCTCATAAGATAAATAACAGCGTGATTTTCATTTCACTTCATTGTATTTGACATAAGTGGACTTAGTAATTTGTTGATAACCTATCGATATGCATCATTTAACATGCAATTCACAATCATTTAGATGCAGCGTATAACTTACAAATTTTTATTCAATCACTCAGTTGCAGTGCATGCCGTATGAATCTGAGGCAAGAACTAAACAACTGGATGCAGCGCATGACGTATATATTTTTATTCAATCCCTCAGACGTAGTGCATGGTGTACAAATTTGAGGCAAGAATAAAAAAAATTGGATGCAACGCATTGCGTACCTATCCATAATATAATCTGGTTCAAATGTGACCTTTGATTTATAACAGCATTTGTTAGGTGCGCTAATCCCCATCGAAGGACACAGTTATCTCCTAGAGCCATTTTTGGGTTGGGTAAGCTACTCCCTGGATAGACGATCAATAAAACAAGAAAACCAATGGGCGGCTCATCATCAAGGCCACGGTAGATCCGTTTAGAGCTGATGGTACTTGCGACGGTTGACAATGTTCCATCTCCTAGGAATCAGATCACCCCCATAGTTTCCAGAATATAGTTACCACCTGGGTGCACCTCAACAACTTTGTAGGGTCCTTCCCAGTTTGCATCCAACTTTCCATCATGCTCCCTTTGTCTTTTATCATTTTTCTCATGACGGGGTTTCCTGGGAAAACTGAATTTTGTGTACCCTTCGATCATGGTAATGTTCAACTCTCTCTTTCACCTTGTCCTCTTATAAAGATGCTAGCTCCCACTTTTCCTCTACTGATTCAAGGTCCACATGTTGATTTTCTTCATAATATTCTTCTTCGAGGACTACTGCCATCCTTGGACTGGGCACCCCAATTTCCACCCGGATCACAACTTTTGAGCCATACACAGAGTCGTTGGGGGTTTCTCCCATAGTGGAAGATTCAATTGTTTGACAGACCAACAAAACACTAGGCAGTTCATTTATCCAGTTTCCTTTACCTCTTTCGAGCCTCACTCGAATACCATTGACAATGGTGTGGTTGGTAACTTTGACCCGAATATTGACATGTGGGTGGTATATTGCCATCACTTTTTGATGAATTTTATACTCCTCGCACCATCCCTTAAAGGGGTCATGAGAAAATTATGTGTCATTATCTGTTATGATAGTCCTCCGAATGCCAAAGAGACATATTGTGTTCTTCCAGTAGAATACGATCACCATTTTCCCCATTATATTTGTTAACGGATCCGCCTCCACCCACTCAGTGAAGTAATCAATAGCAACAATGAGGTACCTAACTTCCTGGAGCCTCTGGGAAAGGCCCAACGAGGTCAATTCCCCACTTATTGAATGTCTACGAGCTGTGTATATTCATCACTTTTTCTTGAGGAACATGAACAATTGGTACATGTATCTGACACTGATGGAAAAATAGGATGTACTTATTAGCATCATTTAACATCGTGGGCCCGTAATATCCAGCTCAAATGAGTTTTTTTGCTACCGACCGGTCTCCCTGATGACTTCCACAAACCCCTTCATGTACTTCCCTGACTAGGTAGTCAGCTTCATAAGGAGTGACACAACAAAGTAACGGCTAAATGTGACTTCGTCGATATAGAACATCATCCTAGAGTACATACCTTTCTGCTTTCAACCGTATCTTTCTAGCTTCGGTGACCCCTTCTGGGAGGGCTCCATCTCGAAGATAGCTAATGATGAGTGTCATCCAAGAATTTTCCACGTCAGTAGCCATCATTTCATTTTCTTCAAAGCCACACTTGCTCAACATTTCCATAAGCAGCTACTTTTAGGACTGTATACCAAGATCTGATGAGGCAAGCTTACTCAAAGCGCCTGCCTTGTTGTTAATCTCTTGTGGTACTTGTGTCAAGGTGTATGCTCAAAAATTACTCAATAAAGGCTTTACCGCCTCAAAATAATGGTGCAGACTGCGCTCTCTAGCCTCATACTCCCCTTTGACTTGCTAAACTACGATATCCGAGTCACTGGAAATTTCCAGGCATTTGACCTTAAGCTCATTCGTTAATCGAAGGCCAGTGATTAGGGCCTTGTACTCAGACTCATTATTGGTAGCCTTGAAGTCGAAATGCAGAGCATAAGGGTAGTCTATGCCATTATAACTAGTCAGCAACACTCATGCTCCACTTCTCCCCCCTAATTTAAGGATCTATCAACATAAAGCTTCTATATTTCACTGGGTGGTGCATTTGATGGGTCAAATAGTTTCAAATGTGAAATCTGCAAGGGTTTGAACCTTGATTGTTGTCTCGATTGTAATTGAATGGTATGTTCTCTCAGTTCAAAAATCCATTTCACCATTCTCCCTAATGTCTCGGGCTTCAACAATATCTGCCTGATTGGATAATTAGAGGGAAGAACTATAGTGTGGCCCTGGAAATAAGGGCGCAACTGCATGAACCAATGCCAAAATTAACCTTTCGATAGTTGTATACTGTGTCTTGGTACACTGCAAAGCCCCACTCACAAAGTATATCAGATGCTGCTATCTCTGTTTTGCCTTCACCAAGGCCGCACTAATAGCCATGGGCGAAACTGAAATGTAAAGATACAAAACTTCACCCTTATGAGGCTTCATCTGCGTGAGCAAAACTCGAAGATTATCTTTCAATTCTTTAAATAGCTCCACACAATTTTCCATCCACTCAAACTTTTTTTCCTTCCTCAATACATCAAAGAAAGGCAAATATTTTTCTGCACCCTTCGATAGGAATCAGCTCAAGGCTGCGAGAGATCCCGTAATCCTTGAAATCTCCTTCAATGTTTGTGGAATCTTCATCTTTATCAAGGTTTCCTTCTTCTCAGGATTGACATCGATACCCCTCTCCGAAACCATGAAACCCAAAAATAATTGAGCTCATACTCCAATCACACACTTGGCTGGGTTCAACTCCAGGTTCAATCGGCGAAGCTCATTGAACATCTCCTTTAAGTCCTTCAAAAATTGCTCCTAAGTTATGCTCTTCACCACCATGTCATCTACATACATCCATATTTCTTCCTATCAGCTTTTTGAAGAGCGCTGATAAGTTGCACCAGCGTTCTTAAACCCAAATAAAATCTTCTTATAACAGAAAGTACCCACATCCATTATGAATGAAATATTCTCCTTATCCTCCCTTGCCATCAATATTTGTGATATCCCTTGTGAGCATCAAAAATGGCCAAGACCTGATATCCAGCTATGGATTCCACCAGTTTATCGATTGGCAGTAGAGGATAACTATATTTGGGGAAACATTTTTTAAGTCTATGAAGTCGATGCACATGTGCCAAACACCATCATGTTTTGGGGACATAAGAAGATTGCAAATCCACTCTAGATAAAACACCTCCTCAATAACCTCCTCCTTAAGAAGCTTATTTACTTCTATCTCAGGAGCAAATACTCTCCTCTTCTGTTTAAAAAAGCTTTATCAAGGGGTCAATATTCAGCATGTGGATGGCTAACTGCGAAGATACTCCCATTAAGTATGATGTGCTCCAGGAAAATACATCGGCATAAATATGAATCTTCACATCTTCATTAATTAGTTTGCCCACAACAAACATTCATGTGTTTTAAATTGAGAGTTGTTCCGTGCTGGATGGCTCGATTTCCCCATGCACCGAAGCCACGTCCTTCAGTATTTTAGCTCTTTTCAACATTGTAAGATTACAACTCTTTGCCATCACCTGATCTCCCTGGATGGCACCCACTCATTTATCTGTAGGGAACTTAATCAAATGGCAGGGGGACCACACCGCTCGAGTCTGAAACATCCATGGTTGCCCCAAGATTACATTATAAGGTGAATACACATCGATAACTAGAAAACTGCATTCGATCGTTACCCCTTTCTCTCTATCAGTGATCTTGACTGGCAAGGTGATACACCCCTAAAGGTACACATTTTTATCAATAAAACCCGGCAGTGGTGAAGTGGATGTCTTCAAATTGATGCAACCTACGTCCAACTGATTAAAGTAGTTGACAAACATCACCTCGAGAGCGCTCTCATCATCAATAAACACCCTCTTTACCCAAGAAGTTCCTTTCAAGGCCGAAACAACCATGGGATATGCATGTGGGGTTTGGTTAGGAACCTCACCTGCTTTAGAAAATGTGATTGTTTCATTCGACCGCAACCGTTTATGTCGTGGCTTCCGTGAAAAGATGTGGCGTGAGTCGACCTTCATAATTGTGTTTGAAGATCTCTCACCCACGATCCCATTAATAAAATTTATTACCCTATGGACGGAAGGGTAATAACATTTATTTCTATCAGCCTTGTCTCCATTTGTATTCTGATTGAAATTCCTCATGTTTGGCCGCCAGGCCCTTCGTTCATTGTTTAGCTTTGAGTGTTCCTTACGAACCCCATGTCGAGGTTATGAGTCTCGAAAAAGACCCCTCATTTTTACACCGTTTAGTCTTCATCTTTATATGGGTGCAATCATGTGTACTATGATCCTAATCCTTGTGGTGCTCGTAGTATTTGTTCATAGCTCTCCATGTTATCCCATCAGCAACTGACTCCCTCATCAGTGGTGGTGCTTGAAACAAATCACGATGTATACTTAAAATTTCTTCTCGATATTACCCTACCTCTCGAATCCTGATCTAGCCACCTCCATCGACTTTTTACCACAATGATCACTGGATTTCCCATGCTTATCAGCCAATCCCTCTCTCTTCCTCCTGGAAGCTTCTTCCACTTTCGAATGTTGCTCTATCACTTTCTAAAGCTGCTGGACAACTTGAGAATTTTTAGTGGCCTGCTTCTTGTACAACTCCACATCCAAAATCCTTACCAGGTATCCCATAATTACCTCATTCTTCATGCCTTCCACAACTCTCAAACTTTCATCCACATATCTATGGTAGAATGCCTCAGTAGTTTCAACCACTTAGTCTATTATAACTCAGACAACGTCTTCATGAACTTCTTTTTCTGGCCATACTGGCTCAAAGGAGCTCCACTGAAGTATTGATAGGAGTTCAAAGAACCCATAGGTAAC
>JAUOBV010261065.1:0-11392 GCA_032360425.1 Rubia occidens
TTATATCTGCACTTAAAATTATCTGAGGATTATATTGACACTTATGTCAAGTAGGTAGGGTTATAATGGTATATATCTCATTCAAGAAAGACAACGCTGCTTAATTTCAGGATGAATCGCATGACCGGTGAGAAAGGGGAAGAAAACAAGGGAGATTTGACTGAGAAGCCCCCAAAGAAAAAAGGGTGAAAATAACTTTTAAATATTTTCACATAAGCCCTCCATCAAACAAATATCTTGCCTTGTAGTTCCATCATAGACGAGTAAAAGTAAAGCACAATTTTCTGTTTTGGTAATGAAAACGTTTGTACCGTATCCATACTCAATTGGAGTTTTGCTTCTCTTTTTTTCCCATCAATTCTTATTATATCAAATTCCAAATATTAGTTGTGTATTTTATATTTTCCAAACGTACATTTGCTATACTAAATGAAAAGGTCTTGAGAAAGATTGCATTTTCATACGCATATGGAAAGACAATGTTGAATTAAAATTATAGAAATATAAAAGTTTTAATTGCTATATTAAAACTTTATTATGTAACGTGTTGTAGTTTCAAGTTTGTATCCTAATTAATACAATCCAAAAATTTTACTTTTATTTCTTCTTCTAATTTACAATTTAAATCTTCATCTTTCTTTCCATAACTTCTGTTAAAACTATTTTTCAAGAGACTGACTCTATTTGTAGAAGTCTTATAGTCATGTACGTTTCGATATGCCCCCTCATATTATATTAGTCACCTTACAAATAGGGTGTTTCTAATCCAGGATTTCTTCAAATCCAATCTCACAAGTGATTCTGGAACATCCACACCTAGCCACGAAGATGACAACAATTGTATTTCAACTTGCTCGAGTTTCTGATAATAAGTGTAGCAGTGCAAAGTCTAAACTGCATCTCCATGATCATACGCATAGGTGAAGAGCATATTACCCAAGTGAAAAGGTAATAAAAATCATTAAAAAAAACGGTAAAAACCATTTCCAGTCACAAGTTAACCAGTTGATAATAGTTATTTTGATTTTCCTTTCTTTGAGGAGTCCCTTTTAGCAGGTTTCTTAAAAGATTTCTTGCCTCCTGCCTTCAGTTTGCCACTGTAAGGGGATGATTTCCCCTTCTGACTTCCGCGATTCTTCTCCTCCTTCACGTTGTACATCGACACAGCCTAAATTCCAGACAAAGCTCGAGTTCAGATCAAAAGTTTTTATTGAAAAAATAATAATAACCGAATATGGTACACTGGTTAGACAGCAAAAGCATACCTTTTCGACATTGAGAATCTGATGTGAATTCTTGGCCAACAACTTGTTTAGAACCTTATCGGTCTGCTGCCTTTCTAAGGATCCCATTCCTGATCCTGCAGCAGTTGGTAGGAACTGGATGGAAAGAAAAAAAGTACGACGGTGTTAGCAATAGTAACTTAACACAGTCCATGAAGCTTTGCTAACATTTTTTATATATATAATTGGATAACTAACCTTGCGATACTTCTTTTCATGTTTCGGGGGTTTCTCACCAGGCAACTTCTTATCGAATTTCCCTCCGCTAGCTGTTGCAGTCGAGGCCATACCTGCCACGTTTTGTAGCTCATCTTTGCCAACTTTGCTGGGTGCAGCTTGACTCCCTGTTATGGGTAATCTTGTGGCAGCGAGTTGAATATGGCTGCAAAGCGTGAATTTTATTCAGACTAGCAGAAGCAAAGCCGATGATTGCACCATGCTCAAAATAGTTATTTTGATGTACTAAGACACAGAATAATTAGTAGAAGAGTCCATATTTGTAAAATCATGGGCATGGACCTGGTGACTTGGGAATTGACAGGTAATGAGTTCAGAAATAAATGGAGATGAATGGAAGCCAAAAATAGTGAACGGCATTGAACAAAAACTGAAGAAACGATTGAAAAAGAGGTTTAAACAATAACTTTATCATGAAAGCACACACACCTTGGTAGGGGGGCCCCAGCTTTCCCAGCTTGTTTCAGATTGTGCAACCGGTTTTTCTGATTTTTGTCAACTCTCTTTTTCTTCTCTTCTTGCCTCTTGGCAAAAGGGTCTACCCCTGGCTCTGAGAATAGTTGGAGCATGCACATTAATAAATATGCTACAGTGACTAGAAAACTACTAAAATGATGCTACTACATGCAATGTATCTAATGGTAAAAATTACCGAAGCTCAAGCGCACGCTTTTCTCATCAAAGACACAATAAAGAACTTAAAATAATATCAAAATATCATAAAAGCCAAATAAATCTTTCAACACAACACAAAATTCAAAGTTTCAAAGGTAGTAAGAAGAATTGAACGACAAAGATCAAAGGATTCTTTAATTATTATGAAATCATTTAAGTCTCTATACTCTAGTCATCAGAAAAATCATCTCCACCATAAGTAACCCCATAGACCTCATCTCCATCGCTAAACTCTGTTTTGCTAATATTCCTGAATTAGTTAACCCTAAAAGCTGCTCCATGTCAGCCTAAAACATTTTATTAGAAAAAGGAAACAAAATATAGAAGCCCATTTCAGCCCAAAGTCCAAAATCGTAATTTTTCCCAAAAGCGCGCTTTTTGGAGCGCTTCGCAAAAAGCGCTCAAAAGCGCTTTCCATTCTGCTTAGCGCTTCGTGATACAAAGCGCTCCACCTTGCGCTCAGCGCTTTAAGCGCGCTTTTTAAAACCCAGTCTGAAACCAAGAAGAAAAGGATGATGTATGAATCAGACGACAACAATCAAAAGAGACCAAATATCCTCTCATGGTCACCTAGCTTTCAAGTCATCCATGGTTTCCCAATCAAAAGAGAACGGAAATGAAAAACTTACAAATGACAGGGTGAGCAATATCAAACCCAAAAAATCATAAACAAAACTGATGTTCACGTAATGTTTTCATAATTCCAAAATCCTGAATTCTCCAATTGAAGCCAAAAAGAAGAAGATATGATATAGAATAAAGAACTAATCCATTGTTTTGGTAACACTCCTCTAGAACCCAAAAATTATTAGGAAAAAATTGTTTCATTCTATTGAATGATTCAGCACCAACTATGCTTAACCTATACAGGCTGCAGCTTGAATAAGCAAAACAGTATTGACTTCTGCTACATATAAAAAAAATGCTTAAGTGATAATTTATAAGCCTGCCCTTAGAATTAGGCTACCACGTCATATAAGCTAACTCAAATTTTTTTTTCTATTTTAGGTAATAGCTTGACAAGAAATCCTTATACAGGGTTAGCAGCAACAAAGAAAAACACTGAATAAAGAGAGTAAGCTTTTAAATAATAAAAAAACATGAAAACATCAATCAGTACTATATACCATCAGTCATCTTGGCCTCTATGATGGGTATATCTTTATCATCATCGACACGATCATAACCATGTCGTCGCTTCCAAGAGCCTGTCTGTTCATCAAACACGACCTTGTCCTTTTTACGCTTCTGGATACCTGATGATGATCATATAAGATAACATATAAGCCAATTTAATCCAGCAAATGTCACTCCTGAAGCATTTATTCCACAATAAAAATGTATGAGACTGTCTGACAAATTAAACATAGGAGATGCCTTGTCAATGATAATTCACATGAATAAGCACTTGGTTGGCATTCATTCAAGACAACACACGTTGTCAATAACTAACCTTTCTTCTGTGCAAACGATTCCCATCTGGTTGGAGGTCTTGGTTTCGGTAGCTGGCACAAAAAAAAATTTGTTACACATCCAAGGAAAAAGATCACGATGCACAAACCATAAAGAACAAGTACAAAATTTGCTAGTTAGAATACTATGTATTTGGCGAACAATAGTAGAAATGAAAATCTAGCAAATATGCATAGCTACTCAACTCCATGATTGAGTAACAGGTCTGGTTCTAGGATAAATGGGGAACAAATAGGCAATTCACAGCATTGTTGACATGGAAACATTATTTTGAAGTGGATCAGTCTACTAGGGGAGTCTCTCTATCAGCCCAAAGATTTTCCAGTGTCACAATTTCCTCTATATTTCCCTGATTTGGACCAGAATGGCCCGAACGCAGACCCATTTTGCAACTCTCCAATAACAAATGGTGCACAGGTAAGAGGGAGCATAGTAGTGCGTGTAGTTGGTGAACTACCAGCTGCAGCTACAGGAAGGTATGTTAAAGCTGCCAGCGGGGGTTGGCATGATCGTCGTTAACACGAAAGAAAGGGCTTACAGCATCTTTCCATCCACGGTAGCTTTACCGACTAGTCATATATCGTATGCAGATGGACTGATTTTGGCTAACTACGTGTATTCAACGTCGGAAAGTTCACCAACGGCTTCAATATCGTTCCACGGGACTACAATTGTTCTCTTCCAGGGGTCCAAGCCAGGCAAGCCCTGGAATTCTGAAACCTGACATTATTGGACCTGGGGTAAATATCTTAGCCGCCGGAAAGACAAAAGACACATTCGACATTCAGTCCAGAACCTCAATGGCTAGCCCTCACTTCAGTGGCGTTGCCGCGTTGCTGAAGAGCGCACATCTGAATTGGTCCCGGCTGCCATTAAATCGCGATCATGACAACCGCGGATACCTTAAACCTCACGAAGAAGATCATCATGGACCATCGAAAAGTTGCAGCTAGCATTTTCGACATGGGATCGGGACATGTTAATCCTTCCCGGGCGAGCAATCCAGGCCTGGTTTACTAAATTCAACCTAAAGACTACATCCCTTACCTGTGCGACCTAGGTTACTCCAACATGGAAGTCGGGGTAATCCTTGGACGCATGGTGAATTGTTTCTGGGAATCACATGTAGCGGAATCGCAACTTAAATATCCTTCATTTTCAATTGTTTTCGGATCAAGAGTTCAGAAGTATACCCAGACGGTTACTAACGTTGACAAGGCTCTTTCAGTTTACACGTTCCAGGTGGTTCGTCCGTCGGGGGTTAATGTTACAGTAAGCCCGAGTACTCTGGTGAATCAGAAACAGACTTACCAAGTTACATTCACCAAACTGATATCTCCTTATAGCTATCCTGCTTCTCAAGGATCTCTTTCTTGGATTTCAGCCAACCATACTGTCAGAAGACCAGTTGCAGCAATATTTATGTAATGTTGCTAATTACAGAATCGTGACACATCTGTTATCTTAGGAATCCTACCCAACCAACATATCAGCTACATCCCAAAAGATCAACTAGTTAGACTTCTCCTCCCTCCTCTCATTGATTGGTACATCACAAACACCCTCTCTTAACCACTCACCCAAAAGTAACCCAGAAAACTCCAACAGAGGTCAGAACGCCCAATTAACGCTAGCAACACCAGCATATGCAATGATGTTGCACTTTGGCACGCTGAACTTTAAAATCATCATTCTGGTCAATTATGTTTACATCTTCTGCTCAACTTTATTTAGTATTACATTTCTCATTTCAGATAAATATGGCATGGGACTAGATATTTCTGATAAACATGGCGTAAACCTTCATTTTAAGATTGTAACCCTATTTCGACTTCAATCCTACGTATGGCCTCGACAGAAAATTCCCCCAAAAATAGAGCATACAGAAAAACCAAAAAAAAAAAATTTACCAACTTTATTCATTCCCTCCTCTCAGTATACTGTAATAATAACAATAAAGGTCGCCCCTCTCCTCTTCATCCTGCTCATTTATAATTCCCCCACACCAAAATTAATGACCAATAGACTATATCTCCAACATAAAAGCATGTCAAGCCTCCTGAGATGTACATCATAAATTAACTCAAACACAAACTGAAATGCTATCATTCAGAGTGAAGTGATTCTAAGAAACTAATGAAATTTGCAATCTACAGTTGATAATTATGAAAGGCATAATAATGAAGAGGCATCCTAATGAGTACACCTCACTTGGGGATGCTTTTCACTTACTCGATAGTGGGAGTTTAAAAAATATTTACATGTACACACGAAAATGGCACAAAGGTAATGGCATGTTTAGACAGAGAGGTAGAGGAACGCACACCGGCTTGGAGCGAGGTAATTTGGTTGTTGGAGGAGGCAAAGTGACAAGGGGGCCATCACGGTCTTCCACAGAAGGCAAATCGAAAAGGGCATCAGCAACAGCTTGAACTAACTTGGTCCCCTCTTCTAGAGTCTGCTTCAGCAGCTCCTCCCTAGACATCCATCAAAAAGCAACAACACAAGAAACCCAATAAGCTCCTGTTTCACAAACCCAGCGAATATCAAAGAAATTGTCTAATTCCAACCCAGCCCCTTCAAAGTTAGCAACTTTGCAATCTTATCTTTCAAATTGACCAACTTTTCAGCTTAAGAAACATGAGACAAAGGCAAAAACATTCAAGTATCGAAAGAGCATAAACATGCAAAGGCAGTATGATGCAAATTGCAAAGGGTCAATGAAAAACACCTGGAGGGTGGAGAAGCAAAGCTGTGGCGAGGGTTACACGCCATGAGGTTTCCCAAGTCTATTTCGTATTCCGCCATTTCTGGATTCGCGCCGTTTGTGTGTGTGTTTTTGTGTTAAGGCAGGCGAAGGAGCACCCGGTCTCAGGAAAGACGAGGCGGTCACAGTTTCAGGAAAGACGAGGGTTCAAAGCTCTACTGGAGTCGTCTGGAGATGGAAAAAATCCTAATGTGCCACTTTTTTTATTTGTATTTCAACCCCTTTAGCATTTGTAACATTACAATTTGATCCACTTTTTTTACTGCACCTGAATACATTAATGTAAGAGAATTTCTCTGGTTTCGACCAACCAACGGTTAAATTATTCATAAAAAAATATCATTTTTATAATTTTTAAGATTGGATTATAATTATTTAAGAGAAAATCTCATGTTTTAACTACTAATAGTTAGACCAACAATGAAAAACTTCGTTTCAATAACTTTTATGTTCAAATTATAATTATTTGTATATTGTGATATATTTTTTAAAAAAATTAAAGTTATAAGAATGTAGTTGCAATAAATAAAAATAAATACCGAATCACCCCTTAATTACATCAGTTTCAGTTATAAGATAACCTCGACTAACAACTGGTCAGTCTAAGACAAGAATTTGTGATTATTTATATGTTCAGATTCATTTTAAAGGTTTTCATTATTATAGGTATGTCATGGTTATGAGTTCATCTTTTGAAAAACAATCTTTCCATGAATTATAGAATGACTAAGGTTTAAACTACAATTAGAAGAAATGAAGATAAAAAATTTGGGTTGAATTAATCGGGTCATAAACTCATAACGACTGAACGTTGCATAATAAATTTTCAATATTGCAACTAAAACCTTTTACCTTTCTATTATTCTAATTAAAGCTCGTCTTTTGATAATCCTATGGAAATATGATTTTTCCCAAGACTTTGACTTGTAGTAAATGAAATTAAGTATCAAATCACTCTATTAATCATACTAATTATAAGATGACCCCGTCTAAAAGTTAGTTAATTTAAAACAAGGCTTGCGTAATGTAAATATAAGCTCATGTTCTCCGAAATTTATCTGCACTTCAAATTAGTTCTTTTCAATTTATCATAAATTTACTCTGCTGAAATTTAGATTAATTTAGTCATATTATTACTATTTTACCATACACTTATTTTTAGTTTGGTTCTGGGTTTTTTCCATAAACGTGGTTTGGAGGGTGTCCTTCCCTTTTCATTAAGATCATATGTTGTCAAAAAATGGCTTACATTGCCCGACGGCTTACATTTGTTGCCCCAAAAGGGTAATCATAAAGGCGCTGTAAATCAAATGACAAATTTGTAACCTTTATGTAGAAAACAAATAGTACTATAAAGGGGTACATTCTAAGATAAATGGTCAAATACTGCGTACACATCCAAGTAGTTCGGCTCGAACCACTAGAAACTAGTTTGGTTCAGTTCAGTTCATATAAACTCTGGATAATAGAGTCTAATTATTTTGACATTATATAAATTCAAATAAAACAAATTCTATTTTATCATGATATGAGAAGACTCTTGCTATTCAAGTTGTTAAGTTTAATTGCACTGAATTCTAATGAAGCTATTAAGTTGAATTGAATTGATTTAAATGATATAAATAAATAAGTCAGATATTCTTCTAATTTGGTAAGAAAACAAACTTAAATTTGTGTAAGGTGATACAAGTGTACACATTTTTCAATTTTATTTTATTAGATCCATGTTAGATCGACTAACCGTTATTCACAAAGTTTTGTTTTATATCGAGTAATATTTAGACGGGAATATTTAATAATTGATGCAATTAATGAGGTGATTTGACTCTTTTTTTGTACGTATGAGGTTTCAATAACTTTGAACCTTTTGAAGTAGATTGTAATATATAATAATTATAATTTAATACTAAAAATTATTGAAATAGAGTTTTTCATAATTGGTCTAATCGTTAGTCGATCTAATAAAAGATTTTATCTTAGTTTGAATGATAAAACAAAATGATAAGTGATACTTTAGTATTAATTGTGTTCCTTTTTGGTAATTTCAATTGAGTCAAGAAAGAAGTAACAAAAATTCCGATTGTTACCCACTAATAGTTAGACGAGTCATTTTATAATTAGTATGACTGATAAGGTGATTTGATTTTTAGATTTATCCATTGTATTGAGGTATCTATAATTATGAAAAGTTTGGTGGAGCATAGTTGTAGGAGGTGAAGTACATCGATGGAGGAGATGCACGACTTAGCCTAGTACAAACGAAAATCAAAATGGTAAATCTGGTTATGAAATTATGTTGGTTTATATTTCTTACTTTAGTTTGGTTGTTTTGTCCCTGGTATATCAGATCTGGTGCACTTTTACCCCAATTTCAGTTCAGTAGTAGTGTAGTTAGCCACTAAGGCAATCAAGTTTTGTGTTCGACTGACCAGACGCAGCTCGGAGAAGTTCTTCCCCTAATAAATGATGATCTTTAAGTCTCTATATGCCAGGTTAGCATGAAGCATGCTCTGATACACCATATTGGTGTGAAACTCAAGTGGGAGTTCATCCCACTCAAACTGTGTGAGTCATCAATGTGAGAGTTCATTCATCCCACCTTGTAATAGTTATGTTTTTTCTCATTTTAGTTATGGTTTTTCAATAGTTCATTAGTACATCAATTGTAATAGTAGATATGCTAGTAATAGTACAAGTGTATTGCCGAAATTGTAAACCATTTTTATATTTTAATGAGAATTCTCCTACTATTTGTTTAAAAAAAATAAATCACCGGCCCTAGGAAGCGAGGGGATGAAGCGACTCTATTGCGAAGAAAAACTCAACATTAACCGATTCCTAAGGTTAGAACCAATTAGCAAAGACAAAAAATCCTACCAAAAATATCTTTCTTTTGCAATTTAACTGTGATTGAATTACTTTTTTCAACTTAATTGTGATTGAATTGATGGTCGGTCCTTGATAAAATAATTTTAAAATCTAATAATACTTTTCAAGAAAGAAGATCTTATGTTAGATCGACTAACAATTAAATAAATTATAAGAAACATCATCTTTATAGTATTGAGGTTGAATTATAATTATTTATATGTTGAAATTCATTTTAAAAGGTTTTCATAATTATAGGTACCTCAATACAATAGATAAATATAAAAATCAAATCACCTATTAGCATACTAATTATAAAATGACCCGCCTAAAGGTTGGTGGGTCTGAAACAAGAATTTTTGTTACTTCTTTCATGTCACAATTGATATAACACAATTGCTCCCTCCGTGTCTCTATTTGTGCCACACTTACATTATTGATTTTTTTAAATGACACGCTTTCCATTTTGGCAAGATTCCTTTAATCTCATCCACTCATTCTACTTTTTATTTTCTACATTCAATGTCATCCACTTATTTTCTTCACATAAATCTAAGAGTTTAAATCTAGTGTGTCACTAAGGGTAATTCTAAAGTATCACCTATCATTTTGTTGTTTTGTTTTATCATTCAAACTAAATCATGAAGAGAGAGCCTTTTATTAGATCGACTAGCAACTAGACCAATCATGAAAAGATTTATTTCAATAATCTTTAGCGTAAAATTATAATTATCATTACGATCTACTTCAAAAGTTTTTCAAAATTATAGAAACCTCATAAAAACGTCAAATCGCCCCATTAATTGCATCAATTATTTAATAACCTCGTTTAACAATTAGTCGATTTAAAACAAAATTTTGTGAATAACGATAAGTTGATCTAACATGGATCTAATAAAATAAAATCGAAAAATGTGTGGATTCATAGTCTCATAAGATACACTTGTATCAGCTTACACAAATTTAAGTTTTTTTTCCAAACAAATTAGAAGAATATCTTACTATTTATATCGTTTAAATTAATTCAGTTCAATTATTATTAATCTAGTGCAATTAAACTTAACAACTTGAATAGCAAGAGTCTTCTCATGTCATACTAAAATAGAAGTTGTTTTATTTGAATTTATATAATGTAAAAATAATTAGACCCTATTATCCAGAGTTTATATGAACTGAACTGAACCAAACTAAAAATAAGTGTATTGAAAAATAGTAATAATATGACAATTAAGCTAAATTTCAGCAGAGTAAATTTTTGATAAATTGAACGGAAGTAAATTAGTGCATATAAATTTTGGAGAACATGAACTTATATTTACATTACACGGGTCTTGTTCTACATTAACTAACGTTAGACGGGGTCATTTTATAATTAGTATGATTAGTAGAGTGATTTGATATTTAATTTCATTTATTACAAGTCAAAATGTTGGGAAAGACCGTCTTGCTAAATTCTTATATCCAGAATCGTGCTAGTAAAGCTCAGGTAGATCAAAGTAATGCTGAAATTCAGCCAACAGTTCTCATGGAGACAGGAAAAAGGCCAAAAGGCACTTTTTGTTGTCTTTCCTCGTTATTATTATATCATGAAGAAGTCTTGTTAGCTGGGCTAAATTAAAGAAATTTGGTTGGTTTCCAGTACTTTATTCAGAGGACACTGGAACAAGTGCTCCTTTTGCTTTCATCTCATCCTCTTGCTAATTATCATCAGAATTAGAACCTCAAATCATACAAACTGCGTATACATTAAAGAACATATTGTCTGTAATTACATTACAGAACCAGCACATTTTAAGTTTCACGATGAATCAACAAAACAAGGCTAATCCGACAAGATCATGTTAACTAGAGCGTTGTACACGGGTATAAGGTAGAAATATTCACATAAAGTGCACGATCCATAAATACATGTCAATCGTTGTGTACTCGAGTAAACTGAAGCATCAAAAGAAACTAGTGAATGGTAAGCTTCATCTTGCACAACAATTCCACTGCATGAATGTAATTGAAATACTGGTTTTACCTTTAAGCGTTAATTACTAGACCTACTGTGTTCCAACGTAGTCCTAACCAAGTGCGTAAAATAAAT
>JAUOBV010261281.1:8539-19193 GCA_032360425.1 Rubia occidens
CATTGCCAGGTACATTCATTCCTCTCTTCGTACTTAATTTAACGTATCAAAGTGTGATTTTTCTAACCATTACAAGTTAATGATGATTACTAGTATTGCATGTGAGTGTCAAAGGCAAATGATGAAGATAGAGCCGCCTCTAGATTACACATGGAAAATCATAAACATCAATGTAAGTCATTCACTCCAACAATCCATACAATTACGTTTAATTTGATTTTTTCCATTTCCAGTACCTAACTAAATTGAGTGGCTGGGAATACGAATACTACGTCTTTCTCTACATGGAAGAGATTATGCTAAAAACTACCTCTACAGATATCCTCGAGGTTGGTCGGCTGTAGCCGATAGATGGTGTCAGATTTGGGTGGACGAGTATTCCAAAGTTTGCAATACTTCCATGGACATTGACGAATATAAGGAAGTGTAAAAAATTGATGTCAAAGATTTTTACAGTTTTTTCTATTATTTGCTTTGTGGAAGGATTACTTTTTTTAGACAATTTCAGTTCATAATTCATTCATTTCTTCTTTGTCAGTATATATCAAGTTATTAGATTACATCTTGTTGGTTGGCTGTTAATTGTTTCTTCTATCACATTTTCCTGAGTTTCTATCCTGATGGGCACAGATTAATTCAAATAATGCATTGCAAATGAAAATTAAAACCGGTATAGGTTTTCCGCAAACAATATTGGTGCTGTAAATTTCACAATATATTACAACATGCACCGGTATTATTCCATACCGGTGCTGGAAGAAAAGGATGCTACTAAACCTTAGCACCGATTCTACAAAACAAACAGCACTGATAAGGTAAACTGGTGCTGGTCTTAATTTACAATATGCAGTTGCTTTGCCCGTACTGATTGTGTGGGACAAAACACCGTCACATTGTATTGGCACCAGTATTGAAACTGGTTCTGTATATCATTGGTTAGCACCTCTACATTGTTAATGACATCGGTATTGGGAATCAGTGTCGTATATCATATTGAGCATCGCTACATTTTTTAGCACTGGTACTTATAATCGGTTCTATGTATCTTAAATCAGCATTGGTATATTACGCAAATTCCATAGGAACTACATTTCAGCACCACCCTAATTAGGCACCAGTCAGTTTGAGCCCAAAATACTAGTGTCATTTTCCCCAGCAATTGGTGCCATAGGGGGGTGCTTGTAGTAGTGATTATTAGAAAAGTTAGGGACAATTTATTAATATGGCAAAAGCTCAAAGGAAATATATGTAATTATCCTTTAGATGAATGGCCAAAGCTATTCAATTAGATATCCTAGTAGCCTAGCGGTAGAATCAATCAAACATATTCCAATGACATTCAAAACATGATTTTGAAGACATGATGTACAAAATTACAAAGTTTAAACCTCATACAAGTCAAAAATTATTTAAACGGTTGAAAATATATTCATAATATCATGTGAAAATGAAATAAATAAATTACATGAGAAATTTAATATAAGCAAGAATAATAAACTTTATTAATTATTCATTTGTACAATTGGAAAGCTTAAATTGCAATTAATAACCAATTTTCAAGTAATCACAAATGGATGGAGTCATGAGTAAACTCGCAGTTCTTTAAACGAATGAGTCTCTTCGTGGATATCGTTCCCTAAGATAAAACCATCGAAGGTAATAATTAACAAATCAAACTTATCCCATATTCCAGCAAAACCTGAAAGACTATCACCTTAATAGAGAAAGAAGGATAAGACTCAAATTTAGAATAAATGAGGAACTTGAGACCCTATGGAAAGAGGTGTGGAAGATCTGATTCCCTATAATTAGAGAAAATATTCTCCGATCAGCAAGAATATTTTACAAATGTTCGAATAGATTATAAAAGGATAAGAATATCTCATATATTTCTTATCATGATAAACCACGTTCAAATTTCATATGAAAATTTCACACATGATTTCATAAATTATTGTTACGCGGTTCAGAATTTCTAGAGACTTCAAACGCAGTCCATACGTGTTTTAGACAATTAAAAGTAGAGAAAACTTATTACGTGCAAATGTATTTCCGCCTAATATTTCCTTCCAAGAGTGACTCTTTCATTTATCCTTTATCCGTTTCGAGAGTTTAAATAAACAATTTTATAGTACTCGCAGAGAAGAATCCAAAAAAGACACCCCACTAACTCTAATTCAGTTAGAGTCCCACTCAAAACAATCCCCGAAAGTTGACAAAATTCAACTTTTTTACAATCATTTTCCAATAATCCCCCACATGAATAGATATTGATGTCGAATTAGAACAATCACGCCAAACATAGAGCTTGACTTTGTGGTAGATTCATTTACGGCATAAAATGGACACATCAGACGTTTGTTGTAAAAACAACCGACGTCAGCAACTGAGAACAGTGTGCGACGTTGGTCATCCATGTCTGTGAGAAGGACATGTGATGTTACCCTAAAAACAACCAACGTCGGTAAGTGAGACATGTGTGCGGCATTGGTTATTTACGACGTTTTACCTCATTTTTTTATTTGAAGTAAATAATACGTTTTACTTTATTTTGTAAAATAATCAAGGTAAAAGAACTTTTTATTTCAGTTAATTGCCAAATTCCAAATAACCAAAGTAAAAGGGGCGAAGTAATAGGTGTGTTTTCTTGTTGTGCATGTTTCAAATCCGGAACATGAAAAATAGATATTATAATCATTTTCCAAATTCCCATAATTAGAAAATTTATGTTCTACGATATTGTAAGCTAAAACTTATGATAGTCCTACAGGAATTTGTTCCCAATATGGATACAAAAACAGCTCTCACAAGGACATATGTCCGTTGTAGATCTGAAATCGTAACATTTGCTAATTATGCGTAAATGAAAACCACAAGATCCAATATCGAAATGTCAAATTGGGTGCACTTGAACCAGTATTGGTGACCTTGCCAGCAACACCTTCGAAAACAACATAAGAACACCGAACACTCCCCTAACATTCTACTCAAACAACATGAAGCACCAATGGAAAACCCTTCTCCTTTCATACACGTTTTATTCAATTGGATAAATGCCCACCAATATAACTCCACATACACATTTTCAGAAAATGAATGGGTATTTGGTAGAAATTGCGACATCATTGCATTGTGGAGTAACCTCAATGAATTTTGTAAGTGCGAGAAAGTCAACCAAACAATCGTGTCCCTATTTCTATTGTAAGTGCAAGATTAATTTTGATCTTCTCTATATGTTTATGAGTAAATTTGTGTTCTGTACATAATCTGCTCTAATCATGTCCCCATTTGTGTTGATAAGGTACAGGTACTTTTTTGCTAATTAAAAGGAAAAAAGGAAGGGTTGGGCATTTGTGTTGGTTGATGACCCAAGGGATTGGTTGTTCAAAGCAAGACAAGATCGATTATGTCTGCAAAAGCATCGGCCGAACAGATAAGAAATTTTTCATTGCGCCCTACATTCAAAGATGATGTTCTCAATTTCAAAATTGTCTCACATGTCATTCGATGTGTTATTTCAATTTTTACTTTTTTTAATATACACTTTTGTGTGTAGTGATCATTAGAGATTAATATTGACTGTTCCCGCCAACAAGTGCTTATATTGGATGGATCTGTTGCACTTTCAAACATCAAACACATTTGCTGACATTTAGGAGAGTGCATTCACTGAGTCAAATATAACAAAGGGCTTATGCATAGTTCAAATTAAAGTATCACTTCCATTACTCAATTAACATAAAAGTGTGCTTCTTCTTATTTTATTCACACACGCTTCTCTGAATGTTATTACAAGAGAAAAGCAAAAACACAGTAGTGTGGGTACTACGTAATGTTATACGCAACAGAGTGCGTTAAGGATATACGATTGTATTACCTGGAAATTAATAAAGTGAGTATGTTGTCAATAAATATGTCAATTTTCATCTTCAGCTCAATACTTAATGGATGACCATTTCTATTATCGGCACATATTTTTTCGAAGGATTGTAAGCCGTATTCACAAGATGACATCAACAGTATAAGAAATTGTTTGGCGAGACATCTAAATAATGTCTGGTCCGCAACTCTAGGATCTCCTGATGTGGTACCTTAACATATTTGTCGAATCTCGTGGAGTAGAGTGTGCGGAATAGAATTTGACTGAAATCTATTCTTATCTATAGATGCTTCATTAGTTTTGTCTGTAGATTTTTTATCAAACTACAATTATGTGATTGAATGTTAGGAATGGTTCAATATTTAGATGTAGTTTGTGGAATAGGATCTACGTGATTTCTATTCCTATGTATAGATAATTGCTACCTTAGTGGTATCTATACATTTTTGTAAGATCTGACAATGTGTAAGATAAGAATTTGGAAAATTTATTGGAGTTATGTGGAAAATGTATGGGGTTTTATCTACAAATGAATTTTTACCACTTCACCCGAATTTACTTTCAGAATCAGAAGACAGTCATGTCTTTGGTTTTGCATTTTTTAAGGCACGATCCTCGCTTCTGAGTCCGTAACCATCCTACTCGAATTCATTTCCAAACTCGGAATATTAGAGTTTAAAAACCAAATTTAAAAAAACCCGCTTCATTTCCAGTTATGGACCTGAAACACAACATGAAGGAGGAACCTCAACCACAGTTCCGATTCTGGAACCATTGTTCTGAATTCAGAACCTGTAAGAAATACAGATGCAATTCATGTTCTTATAAGTTCGGAAGACAATTATCAAATATACATTTTCCGGGTCTCGAAAACTAGATTATTACCGGATAAAGCACAAGGTGGAGAAGCCCATGTATACCTATCTGACGGAGTCCAAGTACCGAAACCAAACAACACTTCGGGTACCGGAAATGGGGTAATCAACCGAGGGAATGGTTGAGGTTCCGAGCCCGGAAGTCAAACAAAGGTGGTTTTACCGTTTGATCAAATGCGTCAAATCCAACAAAGGTTGTTTTACCGTTTGATCAAATGCGTCAAATCCAACAAAGGCGGTTCTCGAAACCAACTTTGATTGAAACTGATTAAAGTCAAGACCAGAGAAGTCACTTTAAAAGTGACTTCTCTGGTTCAATATAACCGTCTTTAATCCCCCTATCCTACACTAGTGAAATTACACTTTGAAACGATTTTATACGAGACTCATTAAATGGATTCTTTTAATATGCAAGTGGAGAGTATATTTAAATGATGATTGAACCCCGCTTTCATTACTTGAACGAGAGGTACAATTTGCATGCATACTTCAGTCTTTGAAGACCAGTGGAAGATGAGCATACATCATGCATTGGTCATATTCATTACTATAGCATGTCTAATAGCCATAAAAATTACACTCCCTTCATCATTAACCTTTCAATATCCGACCACATCAATCCCCAAGATCGTTTTTCCCTGAATCACCATCGATCATGAAGGTCACGATTTCAGTAAAGGGATGTGAATTTCCCCTTGAAATAGAGCCTCAAGAAAGCATTCTCAAAATAAAGCAGAAAATTGAGCAGCTGCTGAATATTCCAGTAGCCTCACAAACTCTCTCAATTTGGGGCTGGGAATTGATCGATGGCCTCGACATGGAAGACTATCCCAACATCGACGAGTACACGAAAATCTCCCTAACCATCAGCTATCCCTTGCCATTTTCTTCCCTCCCCGAAAACAGCACTAAAATCCACCTCACTGTGAAGTTCTCTGCCAGAAAGATAAGCATGGAAGTGGAGCAAACAGAAACGGTTCGAAGCCTCAAAGAGAAAATCCACATTGTTGATGGCACCCCGATCAAGAGAATGGGGCTGTTTTTCTTAGGTAAGGAATTGGATGAAGAATTTCGATACTTAACCGACTATGGAATCTCGAGTCATGCAGAAATTATTGTGTACCTGAAAACTATCAACCGCATGGCGGCAAACTCTGTTCCAAGAATGGTGAATTACACTGTCCAAACGCCTTCTTGTTTCTTAAATTCTGCTAAGATTCCAGTGGAGATGAGTGATTCAAACACGGTATCGGAGTTGAGAAATTTTTTGTTGGGGAAAAAGATCCTTCCTCCGGATGAGTATATATTCATTCACAAGCAAAGAATCATGCGTGAAAATTGCAGCCTACGTTGGCATGGTGTTGAAAATGGAGATTTTCTCTATGTTTTTGAAGGAAATGTTACACGAGGAGGCTAATGTGGCGTTACCACTTACCAGTACTGTTTAATCAATTTTGTTTTCTTTCCCTTTAATTAGATTAGACTTGCAAATTTTCCTCTTCCCTTCTTTTTCCATATTATGCCACTAATTTATCATCAGTCCACATGCCATGTTTTAGGGGGTCTCCTGAAAGGCGATCTGCTCCAAAAATCAACAACATAGCGATAAAGAAACTCAGCCTAACTCAAATTTGCTAAAAAAACTTACTAACCCAATTAAAATGATGGCAATATTGCACCTGAATGTGATAAAAACAGAGACACCCGCCATCACAAAAAACTCTCAAACAACCTTATACCTACGGTTCAAATTACAGTTATAAACAACTTAATCTCTGTAACACAATGCAAGATACATAGCATCAATCTTCCATTAAAAAAATCATTTCAAATCTTCAAAAATTTTGAAGTTAAAAAAGCACTATCACTTTTTCAACAGCTGCGATTTGATCAAAAGCTCAAAATAGTCGCAAATCGATCAGCACTCAACCGATCATACTAATGCTCAAATCAACGGTAATTTATGTTCAAACTACTGCCCCCTCAACCTTCCCATATCTTTAATAAACATAAAACATCATAAATTTCAATCAAATCCAGAAAACCTAGTTCCAAGAATTTAAATGAATCACTCACTAGATAAGAGTGCACGAAGAAGAAGAGAACGATCAGAGAATATTTCCTGGCGAATTGACGATGATAGCACTACTGGATGATTTGAGATGATAAAATCACCAAATCAAATTTTATATTAGCAACGAAACAGGAAAGAAAAACAAATCACTACTGGAAAATAGGATCATATGTACCGGTAAAAAATCCCTGAGAGATACTATCGGTGTTAATGACCACAATTGCACCGATAGGCCAACTGTTTAACAAAATATCGGTGCCTTTGAAAAATATGGACCTATAATAGTAGTACCGGTGCTGGAATCGGGGTAAGAAATTAGAAAATTTTGTTTAATTAATAAGATTCACACCGGTGCAAAAGTTGTCGGTGTACAATAGCGGTGCTATTGGTGTTAATTGCACCGGTATCCGGTAAAATGTATACCGGTGCATACGTTCAGATCTCATGTTAGGATTTGGCGCCAAAAATATTATTCCTACACTGGTAGTGATATTACCTGTGCATATGCGCCAAAAATGCGGGAAATGGGTAAAAATCTTAACACCGATACAATTTAGTACCGGTGTATACTTAATTTTTGGTATGCAAAAATTCATTTGCAATGGTATAATGCTAAAATTATCGGTGTAAAAGGTGCATTTAATGTTCACCAACCACCTTATTTTGGCAGGTTAAATGGGGAATTGGGGATGTTGAGTTCATTAATGGTTTTTTGAGGGTTGATAAAAATATTGAAAGATCTCCTATGAAGACCCTTAAAGGTACCATTTTTTATAATATGTTGATGGATATTAATGATGGATATTGTTGGTTTTGGTATGCGCGCGCACACGCACACACACACACACACACATATATATGTGTGTGTGTGTGTGTGTGTGTGTGTTGTATGTTTGATCATGTTAAGGTGATTGGGGTAGCATTGTTGATATTAGTTTGTCATTTTTTGCAAGGTTGATGTAGTTAATGCTATGGTTATTGATTGTCATATTGTAGGACATATTATGAATGTGGTAACTGTAATGTGGAATGGTGTATATGGTGCTTTAATGATCTTGCATGATTTGTATGTGGTAATGAAATTGTATTGTAAATAATTGTGTGGAACTTTGATTGTTGCACATTTATTGATGTGTAGAGTTGTATCGTGTCATTGAGAGGTGTAAGCATGTGTATTCCAACGTTAGAAGGGTGAGCAAAGAATATATTGCTTTTGTGGATTTTTGGAGTCGTGAGAAGCGAATATTGTGTCCTTGGTGATTGTACAAATCAAAATCGTACTGACCATAAGGAAATGCTAAGACTCCATTTGTACAAAAGGGGGTTTGCCAAAGATTATGTGGTGTTGACGTTTCATGGGAAAAATCACCCACGAAGGTGGTAGTTAGTAGTGAGGAAGAGTGTTTTAGAGATGCAAAATTGGATGACATGTGCGAAGAGGTAGTTGATGAATTTAGAGGGAGTCCGAGGTTTGGCTAACTTTCTAGGTGAGAAGGATAGACCATTGTATCCCGGTTGCAAAAAGAAAGACACGTTCCTGTCATATTTGATGGAGTTGTTTAATTTGAAAGGTGTTAGTTCATGGAGCGATACTAGCATGAATAAATTGGTTAAGTTTATCAATGAGAAGTTTTAGGCCAGTAATGGTATGTCAGACAACATTTATAAGGCTAAGAAAATTTTGTGTCCGATAAGAATGGATTATGAAAAGATACATGCTTGTCTGAATGATTGTGTCTTATATAGGGGTGATTTAAAGGATAATATTGCTTGTATTGTATGTAACGTGTCCCGTTATAAGAAAATGAGAAATGTGGCTATTGGTGGAGAGCGTGTTGTATCGATGAGAAGGCGGCTGCTCGCCAAATGTATGTGGTACCTTTTGATTATTCCGAGGCTGCAAAGGTTGTTTAAGAATGCTAAGGATGCAAAGAACTTGACATGGTATGTGGATAGAGAAGGTTCTAAAGATGATAATATGATTCGTCATCTGGCTGATGCAGACTAATGGAATAGTTTTGATAAGATGTATCCGAAGTTTTCTTCCGAACCTAGGAATTTGAGAATGGTTTTTTGTACTAATGGTATGAACCCATTTGGTAATATGTTCTCGAAACATAGTTCATGGCCGATTATGCTTATCATTTACAATTATCCCCCGTACTTGTGCATGAAGAAAAAATATGTGTTTATGCCCATGATGATTTCAGGGCCCAAAAAGCCTGGAAATGACATTGACACTTAGCTTTCCCCTTTGATAGAATATTTGAAAGTGCTATGGTACAACGACGCTTTAATGTTTGATGGTTTTCTTTGTAAGGAGTTTACCTTGAAGGGCATGCTTTATTGTACCATAACTGTTTTCCGGCATATTGTAACCTTTCTAGTTATGTAGTCAAGAGCCACAAGGCTTGTCCTGTTTGTGAGGATGAGACCAAATACCATCAGTTGAAAAATGGGCGGACGACTGTCTATTTGGGTCACCAAAAATTTCTCCCGTTGAAGCACAAGTTACGAGATAACACGGTGACATTCATTGGTAGGAAGGAGAGGAGAAAGACACATAAATCATCGACTTGTGTGATTATTCACAACAAGGGACCGTGGAAGAAAGATCGATTTTCTTTGATTTTTCATACTGGGAGAATCTGCAAGTTAGACATTGTTTAGATGGCATGCACATTGAAAATAATGTTTGTGACAGTTTAATAGCCACGGTACTAAATAGCCCCGGGAAGACTAAGGATAGCTTAAATGCGAGGAAATATTTGTTGGAGCTAGGGATTCGGTTGGATATGGCGCCAGAGGTTAAGCGAACGTACTTGCCTCTCACTCCTTACAATCTGTCAGTTGCTGAGAGGAGATCGGTGTGTTAGAGTATTCAAGGCATGAAGGTACCATCCCTCTACTCTTCTAATGTTAGTCACTTTGTGAATGATGAATTGCATCCTAATGCTTTGAAATCCCACGATTTTCATGTCCTTATGCAACAAATTTTGCCCGTTGCGATCCGAGGTTGTTTTGAAGAGGAAGTTTGATTTTCGATTTTGCGCTTGTGTTTCTTCTTCAACTCGATATGCAGGAAGAATATAAGTAGGCAACAACTAGATGCACTGGAGCGGGAGATTGTTCTAGTTTTATGTCCTATAGAGAAGTTATTTCCCCCGCCATTCTTTGACATCATGGTCCACCTCGTGATACACTTGGTTCGGGAGATACATATATACGGGCCTTTTGGGATGCATTGGATGTACCAGTTTGAGCATCACAGGGCTATTTTCAAGGGTTATATTCATAATAGAATTTACCCTGATGCATCGATTATTCAGAGGTATATCACTAAGGAGATCATCGAGAATTGTACTTCAAAGTTGGTTGGAAAAAGAGCAGTTGGTGTATTCGGTGAACCACATCACGCCAGGCAAAATGGGATGCCACGTTCGAAGGGTAAACTTCATACACCCTCGGATACTGATTTGATGACTATTCAACTGTATATTTTACGTTTAGTAGCAAGACTGCATTATATGTTCAAGAGCATGTTTCTATGTTGGAAGAGATTCATCCAGATTGGCCTTCGAACAAAATAAAGGTAGAGCATTATTCAAGCTTTGTTAACTGGTTTTACAAGCGGTGCATTGTGGAAGGGATGCCTAACAAGATACGGACATTTGCAAGAACACCGAACTGCACTGTCAGACGATACCATGGTTATGACATCAATGGCTTCAGTTCTCTACATTGGAGAAGGATGAGAAAAGCACGACGGAGAAATAGTGGTGTTTATATTGAATCTGAATCCATGTGGCAGGCTCGTACGAGAGA
>JAUOBV010261282.1:0-11082 GCA_032360425.1 Rubia occidens
ATTTTGAGGCTTCTCGCCACTCGCATTGGCATGCGGCAATGACTGATGTAATTGATTCACTTGAACGGAAAAATACCTGGGTTCTATCACCTCTCCTACCTGATAAACATGTTATTGAAGTAAATGGGTTTTTGGAACCAATTATAAGTCTGATGGTTCAATTGAGAGTTACAAGGCTCGGTTAGCTATTTTTGGAAATTGGTAGATTGAGGGCACTGATTTTACTGAGACCTTTGCTCCTGTTTCCAGGATGAGCTCAGTGCGTCTTTTCTTGGCAGTTACTGTTATTCGTGGTTGGGCATCAAATGGACGTACATAATGTGTTTCTACATGGGGATCTGGATGAAGAAGTTTACATGCAGCCTCCACCAGGTTATACTCTTCCTGCGCATAGTTTGGTTTGCAAGCTTCGCAAATATCTTTATGGCTTTCGCCAGACACCCAGAAATTGGTTCGTGAAGCTAGTTGCGGCCCTGCACATTTCAGATTTGTACAGAGTAAGGCAGATTACTCCATGTTCACTTATTTGCATGATGGAGTTTCTCTACATGTTTTGGTTTATGTTTTGATTTGATCATTGTTTGATCTTCTTCACCTCTAATGGCTAAGTTCAAGAAGTATCTTAGCTCTTACTTTCATATGAAGGATCTTGGTGTTTAAAAATATTTTTTAGGGATTGAGATTGCTAGCACTACTGATGGTATGATTATGTCTCCAAGGAAATATGCCCTGATATTTTGACTGATACTGGATTGTTAGCTGCCAAGCCTATGGATTTTCCGATGGAACAACAACACAATTTGGCTCACACGGAGGAACCCTCATATACTGATCCTGTGTAGTATTGCAAAGTTTACGGAAACTGATTTATCAGACGATCACTCGCTCGGAGCTCAGTTATTTTGTACACACTCTGGCATAGTTCATGGAGAAACCACGAGTCAGGCACTGGCAGGCTGCTCTGCGTATGCTTCATTTTTTGAAGAGCCATCCAGGTCATGGTTTATTTCTTTCTTCTAAGAGTTCTTTTCAGTATACGGTTTTCTGTGACTCTGATTGGGAAGTTTTCCCAATTATGCATCATTCTTTGACTGGATATTTTGTTATGCTTGGTGAATCCCCTATTTCTTGGAAGATAAAGAAACAACCGACTGTTTCTCGGTCTTTCGCTGAAACTGAGTATCATGCCATGGCCGTTGTTTGTTGAAAGTTGATTTGGCTTAAGTCCCTTCTTCGAGATTTGGGAGTAGGTCACTCTTCTCCTATACGTTTATACTATAATAGTCAGGCAGCCCTTCATATTGCAGTCAATCTTGTGTTTCATGAACGTACGAAGCACATTGAGATTAACTGTCATTTTGTTCGTGATTTGATCCAGTCCGATGAAGTTACTCATCATATTCACACTTCCAGTCAACATGCGGATTTGTTTACTAAGACTCTAGGACGGAAGGCATTTCAAACTCTTCTCGGCAAGTTGGGCATTCGTGATTCACATGCTCCAATTTGAGGAAGAATGTTAGGGAGATATTTTGTTAGATTTTGTGTATATCTTGTAACCTAGATAGAATCATTTTTCATTTGTGATTATGTATATGGTGCCTATATATAACACCCTTGTAGCATTAATAAAACACACGTTCATATTTTACATACATAACTAAAGTTATCTGTGGTCAAACATGGACTGAGAAAGCTGATCAAAAATTGTGTAGATTCGGTTGGAATGGAGTAGCAACAATGGATGGGTGGATTTCAGCTGGCTTTCAACTCTGCCCACAATATCTGCTGTTTAACACACAAACTACAAATTCACACAAGCTACAAATTCACTTCATGATAAGTGTACATTGGTCACTCTTATATTCTCTTCAATGGCAAGGCTGTTCTCAAGATCAGATATAATCAATCTAGCTGATAATAATACCATTGAGACAAACACAGTGAGGTTGCTCTTACCTATCATCAAAAAATATGATATCAGAAAACTTTACATTTGCTCAACCAGAAAGAAATCTGTTCAATACATACCCGTTTCCCCACTGATGAGTCTGGAATTTGAGACATCATCCTATCATAAAAGTGCATCGGTCAGGATCATCACCGGATCAGTATTAAGCCAATAGCTATCACAATAAGAGTGGAGGGAATGCCGTACTTGAGGTGATTGGAGATGTTAAAGCCAAAACGCTGACCACAATCAAATTGGCTGCTGATCCCAGTAAAGAAAGGTCTCCAGAAACATATACTGACCCAAGCTAAAAGGACCCATGCATCCTTCTCTTGAGAAGGAGATGCAGCGGCTGGCAATGCTGCAACCCTGGCTCCCAGCAGTGGAACTGACAGCAAATAATCACGAGAAACAAAAGCCATGAGACAGTTAAATCAAGCTAAGGGATAACGCATCATAAAGAGAGTATAATAGGAACCATGACATTTTTCACCTCTGGTACATTCGAAGCCAGATAGCAGAACAGAAGAATGACAAGAGCAAGAACAGACATTCCATTTATGTGACTATATGTGAGTAGGCTCCAGGGAATCCCACATTGCACTAGGATTCCTGTTTTATTGAAGCCAAACATCCCATAAAAGGATATCAAGATTGAGTGTGCACCTGCATTATATAGATGGAAAGAGTTAACAATCCATCTTTGTTCAAGTATACAAGAAAGAAAAACTAACTATACGCAGATTCTGAACCTTTTTTAAGGCAGCAACCGTGAGAGCAAAGCACATTTTAAATTTACATAGCCCTCCCTGCTCGTGTGAAAACTCGAGAATATCCCTAGCTAGCGCAAAATAGTGGAAGGAATCTTTATTCTAGTGTGCTCTGAGATAAGGGCAAGAACATACAGGTCAACTTTTATGACCAAATTGTACTTTCTTGGCCTTTAAGATTCGTTGATACCGATTGTTCACATCCATTCCATTCAAGTTCATCCAATTGATTAGTGTTTCTGCCGCTTCAACTTCACCGATCTTAAAGTATACATTCAATAAAACATTGCAAGTCACACTATCTGGTTCTAAACCAATACTGAATATCATTTCATTATAAAACTCAATAGCATCCTGCAAATTGTTCGACTTACAATGACGGTCGATCAAAACTGTATAGCAAATGACATCACCTGTTAAACCCAATCTTTTCATTTCCAACAAAAGGGATGAAGTAGCACTTCTATTTTCCCTGCACCCTAACCCATGAAGCAAAACTGTATACGTGATAATATCAGGAGTTATGCCCCTATCCTTCATAACCTTAAAAAGGGCGGAAGCTTTGTCCAAACGATTCACCCTACAGTATCCATTCAGCATTATTGTGTAGATAACTACATCTGGAGCCAATCCCCAGAAAATGAGCTTATCAAATAACCACTCTGCATTAACCATGTCACCAGATCTGCAGAAAGCAGCAATCATTTTGGTAAACATTTTCCTGCAAGGCCCATCCTCTGAAAACAGTAGCACCTCACGAATTAAATTCCGAGCTTTGTTGAATTCACCTTCTTTAAGAAGGAGACCCAAAAGTTTTAGACAGCATTTCCTCTTTATTAGAAGTCTTGGCCTTGAATGCCTCATGAAAAGTGTATAGGCCTTCTGTGAATTGTTTGATACACAATAACCATCAATCATAGCCGCATAATTGTCTGGGCTTTTATACTCCCAACTGTTGAAGAACTTTTCAGCCTCCTTTACCTTCCCAGCGATACATAAACCTTCAATGATTATGTTAAATGTAATGTCACTTCGTTCTATACCTTGCGTTTTCATGTAATTCAGAAGGTCACGTGCCTCACCTACAAATCCCTTTCTAGAACATTCACCAGCAAGAACATTATAGGTAACAGAATCTGGCTTCATCCCATTTCGCTCCATCTCACGTAACTCTAATGCAGCATTGAATCTCCCATTCAGAAAACATCCATTGATCATGGTAGTATAGTTTACTACATCTGGAACTATCCCCTTAACCTTCATCTCCTTTAGCAATCCCACAGCCTCTTCAGCTTTTCCAAGTTTGCAAAAAGCATCACATGCCATACTATAAACAAACTATCAAGGTAAACTCCCAACTTTTGAAACCGTTTGAACTGGTCTACTGCATCTTGGAACTTACCTAGTTGCAGGGGCGTAGCCATGCTAGAATTTTAGCGGGGGCTGATTTATCAGTAAAAAAACTCAATTTTTTTCCTTATCAGAGGGGGTTGATAATTTTTTTTAAAAATTTTTTACTACCTAAATTCCATGTAATTTTCGTCTTGCCAGCTCTAGCCCCATGTAGATCCGCCCATGCCTAGTTGGCACAAGCATTGTAGAATTAAGCTTGTGATAACACAATTATTTTTGACATTTCTACACATCATTTCTTCATGGAAATACAGAGCTTTCGATACATCTCCAGCTTGACAATAACCATGAATCAAGGCACCATAACAATACTCATCAGGTTGTAGTTCATGATCATCCATGTCAAGCAACACAGCCTCTGCTTCTTTTAGTTTTTTTTCCTTAACCAAACCACGCAACACAACAGTGTAAGCATATGTATCAATAGGTGCATTTTTTTCGCTCAAACTACGTAATGCATCATAACCCAAAATTGAGTGTCCTTGTGAACAAAGCCCTTCCAGATATATATATTACAGGTAAAGTTATATGGTGCAACACCAGCTTCATCCATCTTCTTGAAAACCTTCTCTGCTTCATCAAAATGACCTTTCCTACAAAATGCCTTAATTACAATCCCGTAGGTGTACACATTTGGTGTCAAGCCAAGCCTCTCCAACTGCCAATAGATAGACACTGCTGGATCCAGCATTTCCCTCTTAACTAATCGATTCATCAAATAATTACATGAAGTAATGATACCATGCATTTTTGTCTTGAACAATGTAGCACTTGCCTCTTCAAACATATCCACGCTAGCAAAAGCCTTAACCATGGCTTCAAGAGCCCGAGACAACAAATTTGACCCCTCAACATTCAGTTCTTCCACCAATGCATCAAAACAAATCTGAAACAACAAATCCTAAATGCTCCCCTTTTGATTGGATCACCTGTAGTATTACATCGTCTAACCTCCTGTTCATACCCCAATAACAAAGTATCCTAACAAAAGCCACATAAGTTCTAACGTTGTGTTTAAACCCATGTTTCTCCAATTGCGTAAAAATTTGCGCTGCAGGAATAGTTTGATTTTTCAAATTATTAAGCATATCAATGACACGAGAAGAACTTAGCCCTGCGAATTGATCATCAGTTTTGTCAATCTTCTCAACATCTGATACTTCATCAGAACTTGAGTCGTATGAACTCAACTTGGCTGCTGCAGAAACTGATTTCAATCGACAAAAGTGACTATTTGGGAAAACTTTTTTTGAAGATGTTAACCTGATAGTAGAAACAAACCACATAAACATCCAGCCAGTGAGAAAGTTTGAGGCTTTATTCACACTGGTGCACTTTCTCCCTTCCCTTTAACAGAAACCAACCATAAGGCACCAAAGCAGATTCGTGGAAACATCCAAATTTCCCAAGAAGAGAGAAGAGAGAAGAGAGAAGATTGAAGCAGTCTGGACAAATCTAAAAAGTGTATTCTAGCCGAACCTGGTTATCTTTATAAACAGAATAACAATTTCAGGATAAGAAGAAACGAAAGTTTCACTGATAAACAAAACATATAATATTCGGAAAAAATAGGTAGGTTCTCCTTCAAGCTCTCAAATAAGCACCTGTAATTGCGAAAATATAAAATTACTCAGATTAAATTAATTGTAAACTAGAAACGGCAAAAGCTTCCCAGTCTAACTCAAAATAGGAAACCACTATATACATAAGAATAAGCTTATAAAACCCAGCATCGAGAATGCGATGAATAATTTTAATCTACGCAAAAGCCTTCCTGAGTCTATACATAATGTTGAAGTTATGATTCTAAACTTAAAACATTCCATTCCTATTGAATATACTAGACTTTATAGTAAAAGACCTACATCTCAATCTGCATTAGATGCTGAATTTGAACTTTAATGAGTATGAGTTGATTCAGCATCAGAGTCTAACAGTAACATGCCATTTTATATTGGGCCAGGCCAGTAATCAAACACTTTGTGTGCTACACAGAACTAGAGCTGTCAATGTCTGACCAGAATTTCTGATTCGATCCGAACTGACTCGATCGAGCTCTACCTGAACCTGATCCTAACCCGAAAAATATTGATCCGAAACCGACTCGACCCGAACTCAACCCAAAACCCGACTGACATGATAATCTGGGTCCAAACCTGAACCCGACTCGACCCGAACTCAACCGAAACCTGATTATGACCTGATAATCTGGGTCCAAACCCGAACCTGACTCGACCCGAATTCAATCTGAAACCCGATTATGACCTGATAATCTAGACTCTAAGCCAACACGACCGAATCAACTTGAAATCTTATTCCGACTCAAACATGATTCAATCCGAATACGTTTCAACCTGACCTATAATCAACTTGTAACCGATTCAATCCGAAAAATAACATACAACATACATAACTCAATCCATAATCAACTAGAAAATGATCGATAATTAGATTTATCCATAATCAATCTAATTTTGACCTTAGTGTAGTTATTTATTTAGTTCAAAATATTTGGAATTTTGTGGTTGGGCATATATGAGTGAACGAAAGGGGTCTCAAAAGTAAACACTGATTACTTCTACACAATATTGGAAAATTACACTGTGGGTCAGAATTGTGTTACCCCATAATACACTGCTTCAAAATACATGATTTTTGTTATTCTTGCCTAAATATAAAAAAATATTAAATAAATGATTTTTTGTGAAATGTTATAAAACGCTAGTATATGTTCTAGAGTAGCTGATACCATAACCCATTTTTCAAAACCTTTTTTCTTTCCCATTCTTGCTTCTTTCCTAGTCTAGCTTTCTTTCCGATCCGACCTGACAAACAGACTTCGACACTTTCCAACCCAAAAAATAGATTTCGACCGTTTCAACCCAACCTATTTCAACCCGACCTGAACCCGATCTGACTCGAACTCGTTTTGACCCGACCCGACCCAACCAACAGTCTTCAACCTGTTTCAACCCGACCCGCTTCAAACCAAAATTATTTGACCCGAATAACCGAATTGACACCTCTACTAGCAGATAATGATTGAATTGTACACATTTACATACCTTATCCAATGCACATGGGCAACTACATTAGGTTTTCACGAAGTTCAGATCCCATTCATTATCACTCAAATGAGAATTTCAAGCAATATTGACCTAAACACGTTTTTTAGTCACCCCCTCGACTTCCGAGTCCGGAAATATTTCACCATTCCTCTACATGTACCCGGGACTATGTTAAATGTTTGAAACCTGGACACGATTACATATATGAATGTGTAACTATTCTCAACTTTTTGTCTACCAAATAAACTAAAGGTTCCCCATTCGTAACTTCGTCGGTGCCACTTTTCGAACTGGTAAGTAGGCCACGTTAAAGGCGGTTTGGTATAACCGCCTTTAAATCAAACCATTTAAAGGCGAATAAAAATAAAACCTACTTTTTTATATAAGGATTCGAAGACGATTTTCAAAAAACCACCTTTGAAATTGAATTAACCGTCTTTGATTTGTTGGGGGCGGCGGTAGCGATTAGGCTTGATTTCGAATTCGAAAGCCTTCTGAGAAGGTGGTTGCTGGCCTTTTCCATGAAACCGCCTTTGAATGCTGTTTTTAATCAAAGGCTCTCCACTAGTAAGGAAACTTTTCTTTCAACAAAATATTAAGAAAGACGGCATTTCCTTGGCATTTTCCACGAAACCGCCTTTGAATGCTTCCTTTAATCAAAGGCCCTCCACTAGTAAGACAACATTTTTCTTTCAACAAGATATTGAGAAAGACAACATTTCCTAAACTTATAAAAAATCATTATTCATTTTTCTTGATCGCTCACGATTCTTTCTGAGTAGTATTATTTCTTAGAATTATCTGCGGCGAGTCTAGCCTTTTCAAGTACCTACAAAAGTTCTCGGGGAGGAAGTTTCAATGCCCAAGGAAGGGTTGTCTTTATCGTGAGTTTTTTCCAATTAAATTTGACTTACCTGATTTGTAGTTTTTTTTTCTTTATTTGTGTGTGGGGTTGGGGTGTTCGTGTAATCGTGGCCTGCATGTTGTGATCCTCTCTCCTAAATTGTGGTCTAGCAGAGGATATTATGTTGGATCGTGCCTTCCCCCCAATTGTTGGAGTAATTAACTTGAGGCGATGAAGTATGTGCATCTAGTGGACCAGTCTGTTTCGACGAAGTGATTACTATGATGCTTGTCTTTGCAAGACTAGAACTGGGTGAATTATGTATATGAATTTTTTATGTCAGTTTAGGTGAAATCAGAGTCAATTTTGTTTAAACAACTGAATTTTGGCAACTCTGATGAAAGTTATTCTATTAAATTTGTAAATTTTGATCGGGTTTGATGATTTTCTTGCCAATTAGATCGGTTCACTTTTGTTAGGCTGATCAGTTAGATCGATTCATTTTGGTTTTCTAGTTATTATTAGTCATATCACTAGTGGAGGCCGACCTATTAAATGTGGTTTTATTGGCCCGGAGAAGTCACTTTGTAGATGACTTCTCTGGTAGTGACTTTGATCGTCATTGATCAAAGTCACATTGAGGAACCGCCTTTAAAATGCGCTCTTCAAAGGCTATATTTTCCGCCTTTGAACTTGCTGGAAAAACTGCCTTTCAATTGTTGCAAACTCGGAACTAAATGTTGGTAATCAGATGAGAAAATAAGGTTCCGAGATCGTAACGTAAATGAGGTTCTTCCGTCAGATTTAATTTCTGGCATTTGCATTTAGTTACTACGTCGTATACACTTTTCGACTCGCTACTGTATTTTGATGCACAAAATGCATCAACATATATTTTACGTTCCTGCGTCGGGGACCTATTCGGACCGTGAGTTTCAAGTCCAGAATTCCAAATCGGGTCTATGAGAAAGCAGTGTACATGAACCTGGGACATGGTTCCTCAATCGAAACTCGTTCGGGAAATGATGTCAATATAAAAATAACCAATATATTAAATCGGGCTATAGAAAATTATGATATAACAGTTCCAATACATACAAATATCTATAGAATACGCTAACGAAACACCATGCTACAGATAGGAATAGAAATATAGCCAATTCTATTCCCCAAAACACATGTCACCGTAATTCAAGCTAACTAACAAAAATCTATAGACTATGCTAACATAGCAACAATCTATAGATAGTAATAGAGTTCTAGCAAATTTTATTCCACACATTATGCGTCATCCATATATATATACACTAAAAATTAGATTACACACAAATCTAAACCACGGCTGGACTCCCAATTGATATCGACCGGGCTTTCACTAAATACCTAACCAAGCAATTTCCTGCCATGTTGATATCATCTTGTGAATTCATCTTGTTGTTGACCTGAAAAATCTGTGAGTATGAAAATATGACAATTAGGCCCACAAAAAATCTAATAATAGACAACAAATGGGGCGCAAAACTTACTTTGTGATAATCCACTAGCACTTGTTGAATGGACTCGACGGCGTATAGCATTACATAATACCCGCACTCTGAAGTTTGAGCTTGTTTTTTGTACTGATCAAAAGCATTGTAAGCAGGCACAAATCTAAAAAATATAGAATACTAGTGAATGGCAACGTGAAAAATAACAAACCTTGATTTCTACTACGTCCAAAGTTGTATTACTTTACTCAGCAGTGCCATTCATTAAGGCACCCAAAATTTTGATGAACGTGTCCGACGGTGGGAAATATAACGGATCCATCCAAAAAACAGGGCTCTTCTCCGGGACTACAAAAACTAATCTCCAATGGTCTCTGCAAGAAAATTAACAATAAAAAAATTGACGCTATTAAATATATTAATTAAAATGAATATCTAACCATCACTGCTCAATGTATGGAGCTATGAATAATTTTTTATCTTTCCGTCCAAGACTCTTGCGGATGTAGGCGATCCGTTCCTCAAATATGAATCCAATTTCTTGAGTCATCACGGGGCACAAATAGGCCACCAAACCCTTTGCATTTTGACATTCATGTAATACATGTACCTTCATAGCGAAATTGACAACATTAATAGCATACAATACTTATTACTACCTCAAATATGAATTTCAATGATTATAAAATATACCCACAATATGTAGAGGGACATTATGGTTAGGTTCACTTGCTCACACCTCCAAACATTTTCGAAGTCAATCCATAAAGCGATGATATTTTGTTTAGCACCAAAAACACATTCATTTCTGGAAAATAAGTGTGTTGAGTTATGGGGGTGGGCAGACAACCAATCGAACAACATCTTAACAAATTGAGGTGAACTCTTATTAACTTGTGCCCTAGTAAACGGAGCTCTATCATTTTTCAGTGTTTGTTTAACCGGTTTAGGTGTCTGAAGGAGCACCCCCTTAAAATGATTATCCAGTGTCGGGTCGGAAAAAATGAGGCAACGAGGCCAAAGAAGAAACAATCCTCGTGCCGGACACACCTTCTTATAGTTGCCATCTTGAATTGGCTATGCGGCGTTGAACACCACCACTTTTTTCAACGAAAATTGATAAGTACCATCCGCAATTGGTTTGGCGTGATGATGTCGGATCGCCGGGTGATCTAATTTACCCATAGCTTTAGTAAGGATGTCAATTTTACCCGTCGGAACAAAGTTCCCTTCTATTTGATCTTGTTTCAATTTAACCTATGCACGTGAGGTTATTAAAACATGTACCATAAAAATATGATGAGGCAATGCAATGGATGGAATCAAAATAATTAATCAAGTGAGGCTTGCAACTCATTTCGCAAGCTCATTTTCTAAAGGTTTAGTGAATCTACCATCCTTGTTTTGGAGGCTCCTTAGGAATAGATCACACCTATGAATCTCCTCCACATCGATTGGCGTGACCGATGATCTTGCCTCCTCTTTGGTCACCCCCTCAATTGGAAGTTGGACATCCTTTTCGAAACATTCTTTTATGAATTCGGGGACC
>JAUOBV010261390.1:0-11391 GCA_032360425.1 Rubia occidens
CCATTTGTGGTTTTTTTGCAACTTGCCAGCTCTTCCGGTAAGTCATTTGGAAACCTCAAACTTTATCTCTCTTTTGTTGGTGCATTACAGTATTTGTCGATTACACGTCCCGCATGCTGTGAACACGGCTAGTCAGTACACGCAGGCTCTTACTGATGACCATTTCCAAGCTGTTACTTGAATTTTGTGCTATGTGCATGGTACTCTTCACTACGGTCTTCGATTTCACACAAATTCATCTGCCTTACCAGTTCTGGGTTATTCTAATGCTGATTGGGCTATTTGTATTGAGACTCGTAGGTCTAAATATGGGTATGCCATTTTTCATGGTGGAACCTAGTTTCTTGGAGTGTAAAGAAGAAATCTACAGTCTCTCATTCTAGTTCAGAATAAGTATACCGTGATATGGTCAACACTGCTGCAAAATTAGTTTGGTTGATGAATATTCTTTGGGATTTAGGGATATCGACTCGTGCACCTCTTGTTCTGCTGTGTGATAACAATAGTGCTCTCTTTCTTTCTCAGAATCCAATTTCGTATAAGAGAGCCAAGTACATTGATATTGACTATCATTTTGTGTGTGAGATGATGTCTTCTGGAAAGCTCAATGTTGCTTATGTTCCTACGGATCAACAACTTGTTGACATCTTTACAATGGGTTTACCTTTTCCTCAGTTTGAGTTCTTACGGTCCAAGTTTTGCATTGCGACTGGTCTCACGCTTCTCTTGAGGGGGGTAATAGAATAATAGATTAATTAGAACCAGGTTAAGAAAGGAAAACTTCTTTTGATTAGGTTTTATATATATCATTTTCCATATTTGATTCTATTTTGTATACCCTTTATACTCACTATATATATATATGAATACACACAGCCACAATTATTTGTGGGTTTTACATTCTAGCAAAGTGTAATATGACCTTCAAATTAGTTAATTAGAGAGAATCTTAATTTTGCATCGGATAAAACTCATAACTCTTTCGTTATACATTGATGATGATCTGTTAATTTTTGACGTTGATCAAACTTGATTAATTTGATGGTGAATCAAGAACGTCAACAAAAAGAAGGCAATGAAAATGGCAATTTTAATGGCAACGAAAACGAGACAACAAAGCCCAATCTAAATTGTAGACATTGGTGGGTCGCCGGTCGGGGTTAGAAAAAGTAAATTAGGGTTTTTGTTAATTTTTGAAAAATTATATTTCACCTCTTAGTTGAAATTTTAAATTTTGATCTAATTTAAAAATTTTAACATTTTGACCCCAAATTCAAAACTTCTTATTTTATATTTTCCTTCGTAACTTGTACCTTAAATAAATCATGAAACGGTCTAGTTTATTTTAAAAAAAAGTTACATGTCAAATCGTTTCATTAGATAATAAAAATAAAAAATTGCATAAAATACAAATAGTTGTGCATAGCAATCTTATCAACTTGCATTTGAATATTACTAAAGTTAACAAAGACAACAAGAACACCTTTCAAACTCAAACTCATTCTAAATCCAAAAATAATAATCTAGATTGCATATTGCTTGTAGTCTTGTACAGTAATGATAAAAATTCCGATTCCTTGTAAAACCAATTGAAATTTTGTATGCTAAATAAAAGAATCAAGTCTGCAAAATTGTTGGACCAAAACCAGAAACAGTTACTACTCTTAAAAGAATAATTTGAATTAGATGCCATCTCTGGGATCAAAATCGAGACGTCTCCTTCTTCGTTTAAGCATTTGGTTTGCGCAAATGAGATCAGCTTCATCCTCACTCTCGCTGAAAGGAACAAAGATGAGCGGAATATCCTCCTCATCAACATCTGAATGAAAATCCATACTAGGCTCAGTAATGAAACAACGAAGAGAGGTTGTGTTCAAAGTTTGTATGAAATTATAACCAAAATAAAGTATCTCATATAAAACAATTACACCTTAACAATAATAGTTATACCTTCTGGTTCATAAAATGAATCTTGGTCAAGATTAGCATTTTCAACTTCAACAACACTAGCAAGTACAATAGCACAACTGAAATCGTGTTCACTCACTCGGGTCTCACTATTATCATTTTCCAAAGGAAACAAAGTAAGCTCAGGAAAAGGAACAGGAATTAGTGGAGTAAATTTCCCATCGGTAGCTGAAAAAAGGAACACGCGAGTTAAATACAAAAAATAAAAAATCAAACCAAGTAGCAAAGCTCTGAACACTATATTATAAAGTTTACAAACATCAAATTGAAGAGTCATGGTCATTTTCAAAAGTAATGTGAAATAATAACCGAAGAAAGTCATCTCATATTATAAACATGAACGTCAAATGCTTTAAGAAAGAATCATATACCTTCGAGGTTTGTTTGTTCCGCTTCATTCTTGTCATCCAAAGGAAACAATGACAGAGTGGCGGTGGCAGCTGGAACCAGTTGACGCTTGCTTTGACCTGTTGATCAATTTATTCTTTGACTAGTTGATCATTTACTTCTTTATCTGCAGCAATTTGTTCTTTGACCTGTTGATCATTTGCTTCTTTGTATGAAGTAATCGCTTCTTTGACCTGTTAAGCATTTGCTTCTTTCATTGCACTAATTCCTTCGTTCACAACTAGAATAACAAAAACATGAAAGTTAGCGACAAAGAAACACAATCGATACAGAATAGTACACGAGGGTGCAGTATTAACATGATTACAAAGACTTTGGGGCAGCAAAACAGTATAAAAATCATGAATATTGTACACTAAAAGAAGAAGTTATAACTGTTGAAATTGCATTCTGCATATCTTCCATGGTGGAATGGCCAGTCACAAAAACAGATCTGTGTCATTTTTAGGGGGGGGGGAGGGGGGGGGGCTTCAACAGATTGATGCTACGGGGCACAAATGATTCTAAAAATAAATCTATACCTCTCATTCCGAGGGAATTTTGGGCAAGGTTTTGTTGTGGTTCAATTTGCATCATCTCAAACCCAACATGGTTAGCTTCACCGTTCCTGATTTCCCGAGACACGGATTGACTTGTAATGGGAGTATTTGCATCATTGATATCTGAAGAAAAAAATATAAAGTGTTGTAAGAAAACATAATAGCACAATAAGAGCTCTAAATTTACGCAATTACAAAGACTTCAAAGCTGCAAATACTCCACTCTTGATACACTTGCCTTCTTAACTGATGCTACAAGAAAAACTAATACTACTATACAAAAAATAAATCTATACTTGCGAGAGCGGTTTGACCATCGTCTTCATCTGGTTCATTTCAAACTCGGTCATTTTCTTCATCTTCATCATCAATGGTTTCAAGAAAAGATGCAAATCCACTAGAAATAGGAGCCAGAGGACTATCTGCGTTATGGATAACTAAATAAAAAGAACATATAGAGATATAAAAAAATGGAACGCCGATATTATCATATTAATAATGATCCAACAAGTACAATATCCAGAATAATTTAGATTAGGAGGACAAATTTTTATTTTTAAAATTTTATGTCGCGTCCACATTTTTTACCCGATCCAGCCAAACCAAAGGTGAAATTTGTGATTTATCCATTATAATACTTAATAAAAAAATTGACGGGCCACTATGACTAGCCCCGGCAACACCCACTCTAAACCCGACTCACTCAAATTCAAATAGACACCAGAAAAAAAGTAAACCCGAGCCTAAAATCCGACCGACCCAAACTCAAAATCTGACTGGGCTAACCTAACAACCAAGGCTTGAAACTGACCGAGCACCAGGGCAAAAAATTAAAAAACTGACTGAAACGATCCTGAAATCCAATATGATCCATTGGGTCACTAAAAACTATCTAAGCCCGACCCGAGCGACCCAGGTTTGAAATGCAAAATCTTACCATCCAAAAGCCAAGTTTACCTAACTAATTTATGCTCGAAACCCAACCCAATAACCAATGACTAAAACCTGCCGACATTGCGGTCCCAAAACTTAAAATGTTATTGAATCAGCCAAAACTCGATCGACCCAAATTTGAAACCTGCCCAGATCAACCTAGACCTGAAACATCATCAAGACCCAACCCGACAACCCGTACCTGAAACCCAAAATATAACCAACCATGCCCAAACCCAGATCGATTGAAACTCCAACTCAAAACTCAATCCATCCCAGACTCAAAAATCAAAATCTGGCCAACCTTAAACCCGACTAGCATAGGCCAAAATTTCAACCCAATGCGACAATCCAAAACTAAAACCCAACCGACTTAGTCTAAAACCTGGTCAGACCAACTTAAACCTAAACCTCGGGGCTCGACCCAGACCTGAGCAGTGACTCGTGCCTAAACCGGACTTGAATATGAAAATGACTGGAACCAAAATTGACCCAACCCAACCCACTATGAACCCAATCTAAATCTAGCTCAAACCTGACTTTGTGAGAACTGACACAAACTTGAACCCGAATAAGGCCAATCCAAACCTGAACCCGCCACGAACCTTGCCCAAATCTGACTATACCCGGGTCTAAACTCTCCCTAGACCTAATTCCAAACTCGACATGGCCCCAACTAGGAAACGGTAAATAAAGTAACCAGCAAATTGAAAACCTAGAAGTCCAGAAATCTAGGAATTATGTAGGAATTGTGCAGAAAAGGTTCAGTTAACCAACTAGGAATTGTGCATATTATTTGAAGTGAAAGAAGATAAACAACCATAATCCGCCTGGTAAATCCTAAAGGAGTACTGAATATGCAAGTTCATACTAGTAAACAATTTCTGCTACTTGGAAAATCAATAAGATGTTTCATATTGTGATAGTAGGATCTTTATTCCATAGAATTCAGTTGGTTATCGTTTTGTGCATATATTGTGCAAAACCAATGAGTTTGTTTTTAAAAAAAACACACACATATTGGTGTCAATAGCAAAGCCACTGCTGGTATCACTAAATTCATGTATAAAAGCTTATATATCAAACTGAAGAGTCAATCAAGTTCAAATTCAAGTTCAAAAGAAGAAGAAAAGTGCATACCTCCAAGCATGGGGGTATCAGGACTAAAGACGGGGCGGAAGCTTTTCAAACTTTGACATCCGCTGGCTAACATTGCTTACTTGTGTCATCCAACTAGTCATGTTCCATCAACTGATGCTCATTGCTCGACCCGTTCCTTATACTGATAAGCCGTGGAACTCTCTCAGCCTCATCCTTCCAGAAAAGAACTTAGCTTCCAAGGTCCTCAACAGTTTTTGTTTGATCCATCGTTAAGTTCTTGATTGCTTCTTGATGAGCCTCAGAGAGATTCTTGATCTTAGTGACTACCTCTATCTCCTTTTCAGAAATTATCCTCTTCATCACTTCAGCATTATGCCTCCAAAAAGAAAACCTTACCCTGAAACTACTCAACAACATTCGTGCTAACTTTGGTGAAATTATTCATCTTTCCAACCATCTTAGCCTCTTCCTTGGCTATTCTCTTCATCTCCTCAGCAGCCGACTCCACCTCCCTCTACGCTTTGTTGAACCCATTGATAACCTTCTCGAACGTGGCTTTCAGCTAGTACATCTGTTGTCGGGACTCACGAAAACTGACCTTACATTCCTTGAGCTCCTCTTCAGCGGAAAGCTTCTCAAACATGGCTCTCATATTCTTTTCTTGCAATGACTTGAAATTTTCTTGGATATCCCTCAGTTGTGACTAGGATGATGAACTCATACTTTTTCTTCTGCAGCAAAATTCAACAGCAATCAAATTCAGTTAACATAGTTATTAGTTCTGGCAACAGAAATATAACCTTGTTTTCATATTGCAACTAGAATCTAAATGCATTATTCAAAACAAAAAGAGTTAAACAATAATAGCCTTATGTGTTGTTCGCTTTTCTCTTTTCCCTTAAACCAGAATAAACAGTAAAATATAGACAGTAAGTTCTAAAAAATCTCCCAAACTAAACCAAAAATGTAAAAATACAATTAAAATGATCTTGAATAAAATCTTTAAGCTAATGATCAAACAACAGTCTTGAAGAAAAGCTTTTCACTTCTCGTTCGTAAACAATAGAAAAAGATATCTCAAATAACCAAACAAAAAAATTGAATTTCATTTCCATTTTTCACACACATTTAGCACAAATCCTGAACAAAACCCTCACAAATGGCAAAAAACCCTGAAAACCCCCGCATAAATGACGGAAAAACATTATTTTTTAAACGCATAAACATGAAACAAGAGTACCATATGGACCTAAAGGGAGGACATATTAACAGGGTTAGGAGGCGGAGGAAGAGGGAGACACGTGGGTTGGAAGAATTCTCAGTGGTTCAGTTCTTCAAACTACAAAAAAAAAGGAGCTAAAAATCATTACATTAAAATATTGTGAAGAAAAAAAGGACACAAAAAAGAAAGTGCATGAATAGGGCGTACCTGAGGTGCTGCGCACGACTGAGGGAGGTGAAGAAATACGACGGCACGAGGTCAGGAAGGTTTCCCAAGGTTCTTCAAATGATACAAAAATGAACGATCTAATTTTAAAAAGTGAAGAAAACATAACACATGATAAGAAAATAGAAACTCTTTCCTTGTAGGAAAGGTTGTAAATAGAAAAGGCATATGACTCGTACGGACCCGAGGCACTGTGCATGGCGGTGGGAGTTGGAGGAACACGACGGCGCGAGGTTGGGAGAACTTTTGATGGTGGCGAAGGTGAAGCAAAACGTTCAGGAGCTTTTTGTTATTTTGACAACATTTGAAACTGGAGGGAAAACAAAAAAATGATTTCTCTTGCTACACGTGTCTAATTACATGGCTGCATGTGTATAAGTAACGCACCACTGTGTTTAAAAGTAGTCAAAACGATAATCTTAACACTTACTATATTGTTTGAATATATTTTGCAATACATCAAACAACTAAACCAAGTAATATAGAGAGGTTTTCAGTATTAAATTTTGATTATTTACTGACCATCTTAATATTATTTCAATTTAATTATCCACTCTCTTTTTCATGCTTATTCAAATATTTTTTAAATCTAAATTAATCTACAATAAAATATTAGCGAACTCAATTCTCTATATTGAATCAATCTTTTGGAGTCCAAATAACCTTACATCTACCAAATTAAACTTGTTTATGCAAGATATAAGTTGGTGTATACCTATCCCACAAATTAAAAGCTCTTGGATGCTTTGAAAAAGTTGGTAAGAATGAAGTTTGCATTTTCGTACTTTGAAGTAATGTTGTAGATATATTTTTATAAGTTTGTCGCAGATATATGAATTTGAGTAGTATCTGAAGCACTTTTCCTTGCCAGTGTTGGTGTTATTTTGGACCTATATAATGCGATCCTTTCCTCGTTTTCCACGAAAAGTAGGTTCTCATTTTTTTACTTATATAATAGGATTGTTGCGATTGAGGCATTGTGTAGTTTATAGTACGTTTTCAGCCTGCATTTCAGTGAGGGCCTCTTGTCTCTTCATCTCCCAATTCAATTGTATCTCGCTCAAACAAGTCCTTGAAATTTAACTTTGGTTACCCATACTGAAACTTTCTGTCAGTCCTGCACCCACTTTGCAAAGCCTAAATATGAGTTATGAAGCCACTCAGATGGTGATTAGTGATAGGGGAATCCACTTTTGCAACAAAATCATTAACTTTGGTTACCCATACTGAAACTTTCTGTTAGTCCCGCACCCACTTTGCAAAGCCTAAATATGAGTTATGAAGCCACTCAGATGGTGATTAGTGATAGGGGAATCCACTTTTACAACAAACTCATTAAGTCCTTGATGAATAAACACGACATAACCCACAAGACATTCACCGTATACCATCCCCAAACAAATGAGCAAGTGGAGATATCCAATCGGGAAATCATGGCCATACGTTTTGAAGGGAGTCGAACCTTTGTGTGACAGACATTGGAAAATTTCGTCCACTTCCACACTATGTGACATAGGCATGAGAATAGGTTTAGACATCTAAATGTGATAGAACATAGGATCAAGGTCATTTAATCGGCTATGTTACGCAAATATGTCTAAGACTAGTTAATTATAGTTTAAACCTCAGATTTTGCATGCTTAGTAGTTTATTAGTTACAATCCCCACCCCTCACCCCTCCAATTATATGTTTAAAACACTAGCTATTCCTAACACACGAAAGGGGTAACGCCTGATCATGGATCGTGTTGAGCCTACTCTTAAATTCTAGTGTCTCTGTGGACGATCCCAAAATTGTCTCTATCTACTTTATTGTAGTTAGTAGTGAGTACAAGAGGAATATTACAAATATCTATCTTTGGACGCACTCCAGGAGTAATTTGGTAAAAAGAACTTCCCTGAGGGGTGCAGGTCACTTTGCCTTTTTGAACAAACTTTATGCTAGTTTATGAAAGTCCCTCGTATTATCTGCCATGTCTGGGGTAAATTACTTGTACAATTCTTCTAAGTGTATACCGTTCATGAAACATCACAGGGACATTTGGTATGACAGGTCCCGCACCTACAGGCTGTCCTAAACAAATCATCATGATACTGCACTATAATTTCTCCATTTCGTTGCACAATGCTCACCAAATTCAAATTTGTAAACATCTTTGTGAACTTTTATTTTTGAAAAAATCTACCAAGAAATTGATCCAATAGTTAAACCCGGGTCTAAATACTTCTTCTCGGCAAGCTGTTGTACTATTTGACGGTCGTTTTCGTCAAGAAGATGGGAAAATCTTTGCATACAAGCTGAAAGGGTGCATCGCGGAAGCTTATGCTACGGCAGTAAGAGTGCATGAAATCTTTGGGATCACTTGTTCAATCACATATTTTCGCAAGATGTAGTAGCTTGAAGTCTCTGGGTATCGCGAAGTTATAGATAGTCATCTACCAACGGACTGCAAACTTTCTCTCTATACCCTGACCTCGGGTTCTCATTGACTCACCGGCAGACTATAATTTCATTGTTGAATTACGAGTAAAGTTGTTCCCTATTGGCTTTCAAGAACGTCGGGCATGCTCATTTTTTCATTTTATCGGGAGATTCCACCTCATTTTCTTCTTCTTCGGGTTCAGCCGATACACTTTCAAGATTGTCATTCCATAGTCAACTCCAGCTACATGTACGCTCGGGTGACAACAAGCCTTGCATCTGACTTCGATCGATCTTGGTGACTACTATAACTTAAAATGAATTGATGTCCCTACAGACGGCGCCTATGATATGGCTGGTTCCTTCCAAATAGTAACAGTGGTCAGAAGCGACTAGGTGTCGGTGCTTCACATCTTAAGTCTTACAATCAAAGTTACTTAAGTTATCATGTTCCCTTAAGAGTATATCTTTTCATATTTTCTACAACATACTCCACACTTTTTTAGGCTTTCTCTACTCCCTTTGTTCCTGTTCAGATTGCACAATTACTTTAAGCACGCTATTAGAAAAACATATTTAACCATCAATATGTTGACCTACGTATAATAACGAAAAATTAAAATTTGATATTTGGAAACTAATTATTATGAAAAATTCAACAATATCATACACGATAATATTATTGCTCATATATCTATTCCAATATGTGATCAAATTTTAACAGTGAAAAGTCTCTGAAAAGAACTGTGCAATCCTAACTGGGACATAGGGAGTATTATAAATATGGAAAACCGTTTCAATAATCATAATCATTGATTTTCAGCTTGTAGTGATCATGATCATTATAGTGACCCAAAAACTCGTATCTCAGGTATGAGTTAACCATAATTGTGGTGGTGTGCATCGAGTGTTCAACCCTCGATCCACACACCACTACGTCCTATTGATCACAAAATCTTGTTTTAACCAGTCTAAACTTTAGACCCGGTTTTATTGTGCAATAATTAAAAATTTCATTTGGAATGGGGTTTTTTAAAAAATATGCAGAAAAATTTAGGGACATATTATGCAATTATCTAAATACTATATATCACAAAAATATCAGAAATTTCATTTGTCTTTCCTCCTCCTCCTCCTCTAATTGGAAACCGCCTCCGACGGATGGTTACTGTCGGAATACAACAGGATTTTTGCTGGATTCCGCCATTTCTGCCGTATTTACGGTGTCTTCTCAGTCCACCGGCAAGATTTTTTTTATGACGCTGCTTTCCACTCTTCATTTTTTGACGTTTGACCTGCGATGACGATGGAACTTGAACCGGAGACGATGGTGGAGCTGCAAATTGAGGCGACGATGTAGCTGTGAATTAAGGTGACGACGGAGCTGCAACTTGGGGTGACGGTGGAGGCAACGGTGAAGTCAAAGGCAAAGGCACCTGGTGGAGTCGAAGGGGCGATGGTGGAGGCGCGACGGTGACTCGAAGCGGGGGGGTGAGGTGATGTGTCACCAATTCTTCTCTTACCACCTGGCGCATCATATCCGCTCGCTACTATGAAGAAGATGATACGTGCGTGTAAACATGCACTGGCGATGGTGACAGATGGCAGCGAATCTGGTGGACGGCGGAGCTTTTGCTTATGAGAGGTGAGGTTTAATATTGTGTTTTACTTTTTTCAAAGACTTTGTGAGGTTTAATATTTATGTGACTGAGTTTATTATCAGTAAAGATTGTTTGGCCTAGTGGTTAGTACTCTCGCTGTTGAGATTGAAGGTCTGGGGTTCGAATCTCTGTATGATCTTTGTTTTTGAACAATTTATGTTCTTGCTGACCTTTAAAATTATTTGATTGATTTTTTGGTTCAATAAGGTTCTTTGGTGTCGTGGCTATTGCTCTATACTATGAGGTTAAAGACCGGAGTTTAAATCTCACCAAGTCCTCTTTTTTGAAGAATTTTTATTCTTGAGGTACTATATCTTTTTGTTCATATTTGTAAAAAAAAAAATCTTATGTTGATATTTTCATTATTCGGGTGAGGTATAATTGATTTGAGTTGATGTTTTTTTTTCCTTTTAAAGTGATATGGATTGACATTTGTAATTTTTTTAAAATTTCTCATGTTGATATTTTTCATTTTTCGACTGAGTTTTTGGTAATAGGAGTTGATGTTTGTAGTATTATTTTTCTTATGTTGATGTTTTTCTATTTTTCAAAATAGCTTCAAGTGTTATGAGTTGATGTTTCTATTTTTTTGAATTTTTTTTATTCTTGAGGTACTATATCTTTTTGTTGATGTTTGTAATTTTTTTCCTCTTATGTTGATGTTTTTCATTATTTGGGTGAGGTATAATTGATTTGAGTTGATGTTTTTTAGTTTTTTTTATTGATATGGATTGACATTTATAGTTTTTTTTAAAAAAAATCTCATGTTGATATTTTTCGGCTAAGGTTTTGGTAATAGGAGTTGATTTTTGTAGTGTGTTTTTTTTTCTTATGTTGATGTTTTTCATTTTTCAGATGAGGTTCGTGTGTTATAAGTTGATGTTTGTACCTTTTGGGTGATATAGGTTAATA
>JAUOBV010261498.1:0-11390 GCA_032360425.1 Rubia occidens
ATTGCTTCCCTCTGAGGAAATTATCTTATTAGGGTTTGGGGAGCCTAATAAATATCCCTCCACCAATGGTGGTTTAAAAAAATGTTGAGACGGGGTTTAATTACAATTATTTAAAGATGGGAATGACATAGGGTACTTTTTGTAATTTATAAAACTTCAATTTTTACCTTGTCTCACCATAAGTTATGATGAGACAGTCTCATATGAGTCTTTATCTTCATAATATGTGTGCTTTTCATGAAATTAGTTGTATAGGACTTAACTAAGCCGATTAAACAAAATTGAAATATGATGAAAGGAAGTGAATTAATTGAACTAAAGTTAAACATTAATAATATATATGCTTTTCATAAAATTGGTTGAACTGAAATTAACTAAATAGAATAAACAAAATTGAAGTATGATGAAAGGAAGTGGCTTAATTGAACTAAAATTAAATATTTATAATATTTATGTTTTTTCATATAATTAGTTGAACTGAGCTAAACTAAACTAAATTTAACTTAACTTAACTGATCAAGTAGGCTCACATCGTCTAGTGGTTTAGAACATCTCTATTTCAAGGAAGCGGCGGAGATTCGACTTCCTCTGGGGTAGGATACTACGAAAGAAAGTTTTAAAGAGATTCGTCCTGGGTTGATGCCCGAGCGGTTAATGGGGACAAATATAAATTCGTTGGCAATATGCCTACGCTGGTTCAAATCCAGCTCAGCCCAACAATTCGTCAATCTATCACGAGAGGTTATATATAACCCCCTTCCCCTATATAAATACTCGATACGAAGATAAAAAGACAAAATCTTTAGAAGATCCCATATTTCATTGGGATTGTAGTTCAATTGGTCAGAGCACCGCCCTGTCAAGGCGGAAGTTGCGGCTTTGAGCCCCCCTTATTGGATTTGAACCGATGACTTACATCTTACCATGGCGTTACTCTACCACTGAGTTAAAAGGGTTTATTTATAGTTTGATGAATTTCTAAATAGATTGATATATGAATTAAATGTCTATATGCTATAACTAGATATAGATATATAAAATAAAATAAATATCTATATATACATAATACATAGTACATACAGTAGACTCATAATAGTTGATTTGTGATTCATGTTGATGGTTTAGTTTTGAATAATAATAAATGGATTACTGCGCAAGTCTAGGGTAAAGTGTAATAAATTGTTTAAAAATCGAACCTACTTTTTTTCTTGAATGAATTTATTCCAACCGAATAAAATTCACTTACATGTACACTTACCAATTCGATTGAAACATCATTTTCAAGATATTTTGACGAATCGTGTGATGAAGAGATTCAACTTGTCTTGTTCCCTGAACAAAATAAAAAGGATTTTAAAAACTTTATTTTCTGGATCCCGGTTGCTAAATTTATTGTTTCTTAATTTCCTGTTATATTTAATATGAGATTAAGAATATCATATTTTAGCCCTGAATGAACGGAATACTAAAAGTGAAAGAAATAGAATTTAATCCCACCTCTTTTAGACTAATGATTCCATGACAAGATCCTATCCTTTATTACTATTTTCATTTTTTATTCAACAGTACCAAAAGAAATGATTGAAATGGACCAAAATTAAACATATTGAAAAACATTAATAGTAACTTTAACAAGCATATTTTAACCAAATTGAATTTAGCTGAAGTGAATTGAATCAAATTGATTTGAACTAATTTCAGTTGTACCAAAACAAATGACCAAATTAGACCAAAAGTAAATATAGTGATAAACATTAATTATAACCAAAAAAATTAATTTTCATCAAACTGAAATTAGATGATCAAACTCAACTGAAATGAATTTAAACTGAATTCATTGAAAATGAGCTAAATTTATTAGAACTGAACTGAATTTATAAGTGTTGAACTGAATTTATTGGAGTCAAAAAAAACTGAGTTGAGTTTATTAAAAATGAGCTGAAGGGGAAATAAGGTGAAGAGTAAGTGTTCTAACAGGCAGCCTGTCCATAAGCTTATGGATAGACCACTTTTTTTTACCTCATACACTGCATTTGTTAAATTACATACTCCGTCCATCCCACCTTAAATTACCCCTCAATCATTGCACACCATTCGAGACACATGTTTGATTGTTCGTATGTTTAACTATGTATAATAACAAAAATAAAAAAATTGCTTTCCAGAAATTACTTGTTATGACGAATTCAACAATATCACATACTATACTATTATTTCTTATATATTTATTCAAATATATAGTCAAACTTTGATAGAGAGACAGGGGAGTACTAAATACGAAATTTTAAAAATATTTTTTTATATTATATATATTTTTATATTTTCACATTCAAATACATATATTATTACTTATTTTAACTTTTAAAATAAAATATTTAAATTTTATTGAAAAATTATAAAGCTTAAAGTAAAAAATCACCGTAGGCTGTCCATGAATATAAAGCCGCATTTCTTGATATTTTCTCCAAGGTGAACATCTAAAACTTTCACACACCTCTCCGAATTCACACACTCATCGTCCGGAAATGAAAGACAAAGGGTTTTGTGAATGTGACTTTTCCGACCGATCTTGTTATTGTAGACTAAACATAAATATGGTTATTTTTTAAATGGATTGTACTAGCCTGATTAAGAGTGAAGACTTAGCACATGTTTTATGGAGCTGATCTGATCTAAAATAAATATAAATATATTAAAATGAATTAAATTGAACTGAACTGAAATAAGTATAAATAAATTGAACTGAATTGAAATAAGTATAGATACAATGAAATAAACTGAAATAAGTATAGATACAATGAACTGAATTTAATAACATTAAATTTTAAAAAAGAAGTTTATTTTTAAAAATTAACTGAAAATTGAAATTTATTTTGAAAAAGTTATTTGTTTATCAAAATAAAATTTATTTTACTATACAAATTTATAAATTGAACTGCAATGAGCTAAACTGATCAGAACTACATTGAGCTGAACTAAATTAAAGAAATGTACTGAAAATAGTAACAAAATGATTTATCTAAATTGCATCCTAAACATTCATGCTAAACTGAACTAAATTAAATTGAACTGAACTTAAAATCAATGTACTGAATTGAACTTAAATGAACTGAAATGCAAATAAACTTTTGATAACATAAATTTTCACATCATATATAAATATTCTCACATCAAACATTTTTTTAAAGTTTTATTCTTATTTTAAATATGGACTTGTAATGTTAACTAAAAATTTAAAAACTTCTTAATTCTTATGTTTTACTACATTCATATTATTACTAATAAATTGCATATTATTATAATTATTTTAATGCTCATTTTATTGTTTGTGTATGTGGAATGTATCGTTTCAAATAGTTAAATAAAACTCAATTAACGATGTTGTCATAAACACTAGTGGAGGATGATTAAAGACACCATTTCAAAGGCTCTTCCGCTTGATTTTTGAGCAACCGCCTTCGTTGAGCTGTTCCGACATCGGAACATGTAGGAATTGGATCCCCAATGACATAGAAGGCGGTTCATAAATTTTGAAAGGTGGTTTGATTCGAGCCGCCTTTAAAATTACTGATTAAAGGCGGTTCCTACAATAACTGCCTTTATTTGTTTGTTTTCAAAGGCGCTTATGACTTTGTGTCTTTGTTTGAACAAAGTTTCGAGTTCTGAACGTTACGTCCGGGGGATGTTCCGAACTCGAAAAGCCCGGTTCAACCATCAATGAAGGCATGAATGAATTTCCTAAACCGGAACTCTGTCTGGGAAATGTTTCAAACTTGGAAGATTGTCTTAAATTAATGTGTGCGTGTAATCGTCATTTTTGAGTTTGGAACTTATATATTTGGTCATCTTTTCGTTGAATTAAGAGCGCCCTTCTCATTTGGGAAGACAAAAGTGTTAAAAACCTACCACAATTGGGGATTGGTGATGAACTAATTGCGCAAGGTATGTGTGACATCCATTGATTCATGGAATTTTAATAATAACATATAGTAGAATTTTGTTGAACTTATATGCTAGGATTTATGTTCTATTTAGGGTAATGTGTTGTACGAAAGGGGAAGGTTTAGGAAGGTTTTTTGTTCATTTGGTGAATTCTTACTAATTTATGTCATTTACATGTAGGGTTTTTGCAATGGATCGTATCGTAGGAATTTTCCCGACTACATTCTTTTATTTGAATCTTTCACTGTCATTGCGTTTGAACATGCATCGAAGAATGGTGTTGTGCGTGCACGATACCCTTGTAGAGATTGCAAAAATGATTCATTTTTGGGGGAAAGAAGTTAAGTGAACATATAATTACTCGTGGGTTTGACACTAGTTACATTAATTGGGTGTCGCACGGGGGGTATTGAGCTTTGAACATGTGAATAGAAAGGGGGAGGGTGATGTATTCGGTGATGTTATTTTTTATGAGACTATAGAGGATGTTGCTAGAGAGTTTCACGGGAAACCAGAGGTTCTAGAATCTTTACATAATGATAAAAGAACGTCATTGTATAATGTCTCCCCATAGGGGTAAGGAGGATGAGTTGTTAGAAAGATGTTGGGTGTGTGGTGAGTTGAGGTATAAGATGAAGCAGGATGACATTGATATGGGTGCAGAAGTGGGGTCAGGATCAAAGAAGAAGACGCCCGCTAAAGTCTTGTGGTATCTCCCAATCATACCACGGCTGAAGAAATTGTTCGCATGCAAGAAAAATGGCAAGTTGTTGCATTGGCATTCAGAAAGAGTTAAACCGGAAGATGATGTGATTAGGCATACATCAGACGTCGAGCAGTGGAAGAAGATAGATATTATATACCAGGAGTTTGGAGCCGACCCTGGCATTTGAGGTTAGGCCTATCAACTGATTGAATGAATCATTTTGGTAATATGAGCAGCACACACAGTTCGTGGCCTATTATGCCAGTGATCTATAATCTTCTGTATTGGCTTATGATGAAGCGTAAGTATGTGTTACTGCCGATGATGATTTCTGGGCCCAAGCAACCCAGGAATGATATTGATGTATACCTTATTGAAGATTTGTTGACTTTGTTCACAGATGGTGTCAACACGTATGATGGTAGTGTGGATGAAACTTTTACATTGAAGGAATTATTGTTCTGCACCATAAATTATTTCCCCGCTATGGAAATATGTCTGGATACTCGATGAAGGGTCACTATGCATGCCCTATTTATGAGAAGGAAACATGTTTAACTCAACTGAAGCATGGATGTAAAACTGTTTATCAAAGGCATCGGTAGTTTCTTTCAGAGGATCACCTGTGACGATCGGCGAGACAGTGGTTCAACGCATAAAAAGAGGTAAGAGGGCCTCATATTCCATTATCGAGTGCTGAGATATTTAAAAATATTAGGAATCTACCTAATGATTTTGGGAAGGGGAAGAGATAAGCGACAGTTGATGGTAGTTGGAAGAAATGTTCAATTTTTTAGGCTTCCTTATTGGAAAGATTTTGGAGGTTAGACACTGCCTCAATGTAATGCACATTGAGAAGAATGTTTGTGACTCTTTACCAGTAACATTTTTGAATACCCTTAGTAAGACCAGTGACGGTTAAGTCTCGATTTGATTTGGTTGAAATGGGTATTACGAGGAGTTTGTGTCCTGTAATGAATAGTGATGACTGTTACCTTCCCCCCACTTGTTATTAAATGTCTCGGTGGGAGAAGAAAGCATATTGTGATACCTTGAGTAGTGTCAGGGTTCCAGGTGTTTATTCGCCCAACATTAGTTCTTGTGTTTCTTTGAATGAGTTGAAATTGGTCGGAATGAAATCCCATGATTTCCACAATCTGATGTAGGAATTGAATTCCATTTCCATTAGGTCATCACTACCACCCCATGTAAGGTTGTGCATTACAAAGTTTTGTATGTTCTTCAAGAGTATTTGTGCTAAAAGCATTAGTGTTTCCAAGCTTGACCATTTGCAAGTGATGATTGTGGAAGTTTTGTGTCGTATAGAGATGTATTTTCCTCCATCATTCTTTGATATAATGGTCCATTTAATTGTTCATTCGGTAAGGGAGATTAAGCTATGTGGTCCAATATTTCTGAGATGGATGTACTCCTTTGAGCGGTATATGAAAATTTTTAAGTATTTTGTGAAAAATAGGTACATGCCGGATGCAAGTATTGTGCAACGTTATGTAGCAGATGAGGTGATTGAGTTTTGTACTGATTACTTGAAGGAGGTCGATTTTGTGGGTGTTCCGACTTCTAGACAGGAGGGAAGGCAAGAAGGGAAAGGGGTAGGCAGGGTAAGTTATTGAGCCCGACTGTAGAAGATTTAAATGTTGCACATCCTTATGTTCTCCGAAACCACGAGGATGTTTCCCCCCTACTTCAAGATCCACATGTATGAAACAAGAATAGGGAACCTGACTTTCAACGAAGCACAAGTCCTATGGACTTATACTTTCACATTTGCTAATTGGCTACGATCTCACATGGAAGCCAGGTCTCATCCTGAATCAGTTAAGTGTATATCCCGTAGACCCCTTGATATAGTTCTTTCCTATAGGGGTTTGACATAAACAGTTTTACTTTCTTCCTTAAATTGGTGGTTGATAAGGGCATGTCACAAAACAGCGGTGTCGCCCTCATTTCGAAGGCATTACATGTTGAAGGTAGTAGTGATAGCAATCCCATGTATGCTGAAATTTTTTATTTCGTGACCATTTTATATATTTGAAGCTTGATCATGTGACTAGCAATGCTTAAGACATAGTTCCGAATGAGCAAGACTCTCCCAGGGCAGTTCTGAGTGCAAAACTTTGCCTTGAACACTTGCAACGCTTAAGACACAATTCTGAATGAGCAAGAATCTCCCAGGGCAGTTCCGAACTAGGAACACTATTTACGCGCCAATGGAAACAGGGGGCATTAAATATTTTTTTAAGACACATTTATTGCAAACAATTGAGGCTGGAACTCTCTCTGCTTTTCCTACCAAAATCCCTACTCTTCCCCTCCCCTTCATCCATCACTCTCAATCCATCTTCCATTTTCCCAATATATCTTCCAAGTGTAGGGAAATCCTAGCTCCTACACACCTTACATTTATGGACTTTACAAAATTTTCTAACATCTGTTGAGAGATTGAGCTAGGGTTTATGTTCATATGAAGTGTGTGATGAACACAATTTCAAGTTTAATTCCATTGGAATACATGAAAAGGTAAGCATCCATCTCATATGATTACATTTATTGTTCTAGCATCTCTTCTTCGAAATTTTTAGGGTTTAGGAGATGCATAAATTTGTGAAATCGATATGGTTATATGTATTGTCTTTCGTTAGGGTTTATGAATTACATGTAGTGTTGTTATTGATTCACAAAATAATCATTGATTAGTATACATCATTTTAGGTAATACGGAAGAGGACACGAGATGAAGTCCCACCCACGGAAGAACGAAATGATTACCCGGTTGGAAATGAGGATGATGAAGGGGAGTGTTAGGATGAGGTTGGAATAAAAAAAACCCATTGTAGGAAATTAGAGTGGAGAATTGCTAGGAAAGAGTTGACATTGTTAGTTTTTAACAAGTTAGGTAAATGTATCTCGGAGGAACGTTCTAGGTGGTCTAGTTGGATTGGGAAGGTAGGTAGAATAAGGGTGGACATAAAGTATGATAATTGGCACAAGGTCCTGAAGGATTACAAAGACATCCTTTGGATGAAGTGCAAGGTGACCTTGTTCATATTATTTTGATCTACACATCATTAGAATAATTCTATCCTAATATTATATGTTAATTTTTGACATTATGTACAATATTAATTTGAAATAGAGACCATTTGAAAGCGATGCTCCCGGCATGGAGGTCATAAGGAAAATGGCGATGTGTAGTTCTAATCATTCCCCGTAAAGTATTACGTCTCGGGCACTCCACTATTGATGCTTCTCCCTAGGCCTACAAAGGTAAAGGGATTGGCACCTCATGGTGACTCTAGGATTGCGACGACAAAGGCCAAATTATGCCAACCCTAGTTGCTACTACTATCTTATCCTTCTATCAGTCTACTGTCCAGTTCTTACTAGCGAGTAGTCAATCTAACTAGCGTATGGTCATGGGAGCGGTGCTCAGGACTCACATGAATACACCCTATTACCCTAGCCAACACTTCTTGGGGAAAACAATAGTGTTCCATACAATTAAAGCAGACTAAGTTGTATGCCAACATAGTATATTAATCATGATATTCACAAGCATTAAAGGATAGAAAAATCTTAGAATTTCACAAAATAAATACCAAGTCACGAATACAAATATAAATCCCAAAGCTAAATCACTACTCCCTAAGCATTTAACCCAATTGATCCATTGGATTCAATGCCCTTGGGCAAAACTAGGATAATTAAACTAAGAGAGAAGGGTTAACTCCTTTCTCTCTCTACCTACTCTTAGGAAAAACTAGGAGAATGAAAAATAAAATTATCCAAACTTAAACCCATAGTAGACATAGACCCCCAATAATTAGTAGATAGAATTAGACCTTAAAAGAGGCCCAAAAAAGGCAACTTAAACCCTATTTTCCTCCAGGCACGGGACGTACAATAGCACACAACCCATGTAATGGGCCACAGACTACCGCTGGGCATTATTTTCCTTTCTTCTGAGCACATGGTCGCGGATATATTCATGGGCCACTGTCTAGAAGCACCTTCTGATCGATTGAACAGCACGGGCTGTGTGATTCCTCAAGGGACGCCGACTAGAAGCTTGATTTCACCTTCTGAACAAAGCGGATCATGCATAACCTTTCGAGCCACTTACTGGGAGTCAATTTCTTGGCAACTGATGGCACGATCGTGCAAATCTTCACATCTCTTGGGCTAGTCTTGGGATTTTTGACTTCAAGGGGCATTGGCCGTGCATTATAGTATGTCCCGGGCTGCATACTTAACGCTCGAGGTTGTTGAACGACACTGGCCGTGTAGATTCCTGTAGCCTGTGCCAGGGAACTTTGGCACCACCCGTTTTAGCTGGCACGACCTGTGATGTATTACACGGCCCGTGCCATTTCTTCACTTATTGATCTTCGACTCCTTTCTCTTCTAAGCTCGATTCAATCTACTGCCACGTTTTGACTCATGGCCTTCTGCTTACTCCCATCCTTTCGAATAGCCTTCTACAATCTACACCGAAGTGGTTATGAGCAATCTAACAAATAAGTTCACAAAATAAGATATAGATGCTCGTAAGGACATAGTGTCCATTAGGTCTGATAAGTCTACAAAACTAAGAATTTAGCCAAGAAAACCAACAATGGTTATCTAAACAACTTGTAATATAAACTCGACTAAACCTAGTAATGAACCAACCAAACCATAATAACAAAATGTGCTAAATGCATTGGTCAACACATATTTTTAGGTGCAGATCAAGAATAAAATCCCAAAATCATGAGGTGTGTAGACATGCACAACCCTTGAAGCTCACATACCCTCCTACATCCAAATCACCATTTCTTCCTTACAATTCCCAGAATACTACCCAAACCCTTGAGACATACAACTCGAAACTTAAGAAGTAAGTCTCCAATGTGATTCAATTTTTTATTAGATTTTTTATGCATGGTAGTGGTTAGAGTGAACTTGGTTGATTAGAGGTTATGGATAGTATATTGTAGTGATTGTAGTTTGTTCATTAGATCCATGATTTTTCCACTAAGGGTAGATTTTAGTGTTCATTTTTCATTATAAGTACCCTTTTATTCCTTCCCTTGACACATGTTCTTTGATTTTGTATATGCATTGAGGACAATGCAAGCTTTATGTGTGGAGGAAATTAGATAACGCTTATGATTCTTAGTTGTTTCTATGTATCTAGTAGCTAGTAGATATTCTAAGAGCACTTCAAAAAATTGAAAAAAAAATAAAAATACTCGGCTAAGTAGAAAATTTGAAAGGGCAACTTAGGTAAAAATGGGAAGGCCATGATAGGTTGAAAAACCTATGCAAAAATGAGAGGCCAATTGGTGTGGAAAAAAGTGAAAGTGAGCTTGAAAAAGAAAAGAAAAAGTGAGAAGTTAGGATGAAAACCCGGAAGGGCTCCTAGGAAAAATAAGAGAAAATGAGAGAAATTGGAACTATTCTATACTTCTCTTGATTTGTCTTTGGTAGCTTATTTGGCGGAGTAAGCTAGTTTTACATATATTTTGTATACCTCACCATTTCATTTGGTATGTTGGTTGGATAGGTTGCCTTAGTTTATTTGAGAAGTGAAAATTGAGAGATTCTTATGTTTTTGGGGGAACTATGATACTCTAGGAATAAATTTTGAAGGCATTGGGGAACTTTTTTCATGCTATGTTCTGCTTAGATCTTTGCTCATTCTTGTTTACCCGAGGATGAGTAAAGGTTTAAATGTGGGGGAATTTATCTACACCTAGAAGCATGTGTTAGAAAATGCATTTAACACATTTGTTAGTAGCTTTTTGTGTGGTTGTTGCTATATTTAAGTAGATTTAAATATGTTTAAGTAAATTTAAGTAGATCTAATGGAGTCTATATCCTTGCGAGCATCTAGATCCTATTTTGCAAGCTTCATTGTAGAGTACTCATAAGGACTTTAGAGTAGTTTAGTGAAGGCCATTTGCGATAATGGTAGTAGATTGTAGAAGATCATTCGCAAAGATGGTAGAAGACTAAAGGCCACGATTCAAAATGTGGTAGAAGATAGAAGGGTCGAAGAAGAAAGATAAAGAAGCCGATGAATTGAGATCTGTGAGTTGTACAGAGTTCTTGGAACGATCCGAGAAGAATCAGGTCCATGGGTGGCACTGTTGGATCATCTTCTCGAGAGACATATAATTGACTACAAGAAGGAAAAAGTCAAGTTTTGGAAAAGTCAAAGCTTGCACCACCCGTGTAGCTTGCACCACCCTTACTATGCCAGTGCCAAGGTGAGACCAGAGGTGACTAAGTCCTCGCATGGGACGTGTGCATTTGCACAACCCCTATGCCAAAATGTTGAAGATCTGAACCTCCAATCCACGCTATGCAAGACTTTGCATGGCCCGCACGCTCAGAATGAATGATGGAGACCCCAACCCAATGCATGCATGCTTTTGCACGGGTCGTGTGCTCAGTACCCTCAGGGAGCAGCTCCAGCCCGTGTGTTTTTGCACGGCCCATGTCCATGTGGCAAGAGTGGGGACCTTAGGGTTTTACTAGGGTTTCATCCAAACTTGGGCCTTTAGAGGCCCATTTATCTTCTCCTATATAAGGAGCCTTTAGTTTCCTAGGGTTGGAACAAGTAGGCATAATGTAGATTTTAATTTCTTGGTAGGTGAGAAGGAAGAGGAGGGTTTTATCTCTCTTTCTCTAGAGTTATTCCTCTCTTTTCCTTCTCTTAGTTTCTTAGATAAAT
>JAUOBV010261604.1:0-11390 GCA_032360425.1 Rubia occidens
TAACCTTAGATCCGGTTTTATCAACAAAGAGAGTGGAGGAAAGTAGGGTCAGCATGTAGCACAAGAATTGGAAGTTATCGCTCTGTCCCACCGCTAAACACCTCTCCATCATTGCTTGCCCGTCAATATTACCCCCGTTCCAGTTTTCCCGCAGAAATGTCTCCACGTCCTTCCCGAACAGTTCAGCAGTCTGTTCCTCAATGACCTCCACCGGCGTGGTACTAACAACACAGCCACCCTCAATAGGAATGCCAAGAATCATATGAACATCATGCAGTAGGACTGTCATCTCCCCGAAGGGCGTGTGGAATGAGTTCGTATCCGGTTGCCACCTCTCCACAAACGCAGATATCAACGTCATGTCAAGATACTGGAACATCGTAGCGGGAAGGTGAGACATGCCTGTTGCCCTAATCCGGGCCTGCACAACAGCGCTGCAGTCCGGGAGGGTAGTGACTAACTTCTTGCAAAGAGTTGCACGATTGTGGCATCGCAGCAAACCCCGCTCTTTACCCTTCCATACATCGACTGCAACATGCCCTCCAAAACTTGGTATGACGAGGTCATCCTGTGGGCCACCACACATCGGCCCACTCACACGCCAAGAAAGATCCGGTTCATGCTTCCTCTTTTTCTGGACATACCTATCAGTGCCCGCATTACCAGCATTGCAAGATCCACCGGAGGACTGTGCAAATCGTCCACCTCTGTTCCTGAATGTGTGTCTACGTACTCCACAAACAGGTGGTGGTATGATGACCCTCACCGGCTGAGTCTTGACAGGTGGGCCACTCCGTGGAACACTGGATGAACCCGGCCGATCCCTGACATCCGGTCGTGGCTGTCCACCACCACCATCATGCAGGCTACGTACGAGTTCTTCATCTCTGAGATCAAACATTGAGTCCCAGTCCCCTTCCTGAAAAGAATCCCTTTTTTCGTCAACAAGAAGGTTCAGATCCTGACCATCCCAGGTGTCCGTATGATCAAACCGTGCGGGGGATCTGGTAATAGGTGGGTCAAAAGGTACATCGTCATCTTCCACATTCACCGGCAACTGATTTTGGACGGACGCACGTTTTCGGCCCTGCCTGGAAGACCAACTAACACCCCTTGCACGTATGTTGCGACCTTTCTGAACGGGTTGGCCGTCACCGCTCATCTGTTAAATAGAACATAATATTATTAGTTCCTATCAATTACATAATTATAGAAGAAATATAAAAACAGCATTTACAAATACAAAGTGTAAAGTCCAGAAGAATACATTACATATTCAATTACGTGTAGTCAGATAGTATGCATGTAGAATAAATTCAAAATCTAACGGTCAATACATTGTATGTAAATAATTAAATATTAATTATATGAAACTAACATCGATTCTTACTCTACCAACATTTCATTCAGTGTCATTTTCAGCATAATAATTTTACATTTACAATTTTTTGATAATATTATAAAATTCTTATAATCTATTCTACTACAATATCATTTCAAATTTTTCACTTCCATGCAAACAAAATTATCATCATAATAATAAATACTACTTAAATTAGACTATCATCAAATTTTACTTCGACGTTTTCCTACTGAAATGTTATTTTCATATTCTAATTCACATTTTCACTTTAAAATTTCTTTTCATTTCACATTATTCACCTAATTTCATTAAATAATTTATTAAAATAAACAATTTATTGAAATATACAAGTAATTTTCAACTTTTGCAATAATTCGCCCATTACAAATTAATTTCATTATTTTCATTGTACTTTTGCAATAATTCTACATATTTTTCTTTATTCCGATGTTATTTTCAGATTATTATTTCCTAATAATATTGTTTACAACAGTTTCCATTCTAATAAAATTTCAATTTTACAATTTATTCCAAACAATAATCCCACACATTAATAGTCATTCATAATTTTAATTACACAATGAATCCTTTTTCAATAGAAGTCATATTTACACATTACACCCCCTTTATTTAAAACCCTAATTTCTAACACCCCCTCCCGACAAATCCGCCGCCGCCTGCCGCCGGTGTCCTTCTTCCGCCGCCACCCTAATTTCCTTCATCCGCCGCCACTCCGTCGGTGTCTTTCTTTCGCCGACAGCCCCCTCATTTGCCGGCCCCAGTCCCACGGTCAGGCCCGCCCTCAGCCATTCCCCCGCCCTCAGCCGGCCATTCACCCCACATACAACAACCGGCCAATTCTGCCTCCACCACCTCCATTCTGAACCCCGCCTCCAGCTCAAACACAACCCCAGGCTTCAGATCTCCTATCACATATGAAATCAAATTCAAAATTTTTTAACAAAGGGGGAAACTAACTCTTTCGGCAAGGTCGTCGGCTGCGGAGACGGTGTTCATCGGCGGTGGTGGTCGGCGCCGGTGGTGATAGTGGGAACGGCCGAGAGTTGAGAAGAGGGAGTGCAAATATGATTCTGTGGAAATGTGTGAGTTGTGTGATACAAATTTTGTTTTACCAAACCTCCAACTAAAAAAACATATTCAAAACAAAATAGTAAAATACAGGGCGTGGTATAGTGACACCCCATATAAACGTTGTAATCTTTTTTAAAAAAAATCAAAACAAAAAGCTACACCACATCTCATATTATTTGGGGAGAAAATCCATGTTAGATCGACTAACGGTTTAACCAATCATGAAAAATCTCGTTTCAATAACTTTTAGAGTGAAATTATAATTATTTATACTGTGATATATTTTAATTTTTTTTAAATTATAGGAAGATCGTTATAATAAAATAAAAATAAAATTACTTTATTAGTTAAATCAATTATAAAATTATGTCATCTAATGCTTAGTCAGTCTAAAGTGAGACTGGATATTATTTGGGGGTAAAAAAGAACTCCTTCATTGGAAGCGAAAAACACGAAATGATTTTACCGATTCCATTGATGAATTAAATTCTAATTCAGTAGCTACAAATATCTAGCTGCTGCGTTGTCGACTTTTGGTGGTTCCGATTTGTTCCCGTTCATATTTAATGCAGTTGTGGTCGATGTTTTTATTTATTTTTACATACTACCAATCCTTTTTCATGGAATTTAGATTCTACTCTCTTTGTCCCAATTGAAATTGTACTCTTACTTTTTTGACATTATTCTCTATTAAATTTTGATCGCATATTTAAATAGATATATGAACAATAATATTATCGTATATGGTATTGTTCAATTTCCCATAACAAGTAGTTTCTAAATATCAATTTTTTATTTATCGTTATTATACGTAGGTAAACATATTAACGATCAAACAGTGTGTTAATGATTGCAGTGCAATTTCAACTATGACAGAGGGAATAACATGTTTAAGTAATCTACATATCTTTTCCAATATTATTATGAAATAGAGTAACGAATATTTATGATATTAAATAGTTATCACTTTTTCACCCATTCCCTTATTTACTAGGCATGGACAAATCCTGCTCCGGTTGTGGAATTTTTTTGTTTTCATTGGTCGTGGGGGGTTGGGTTGCGGCAGGAGAAGGGGGTGGATAGGCGTCAGGAGGTGGTGAAGAGAAGAAGGGATTAGGCAGGAGGAAGAGGTGGGATGGGGCGTCAGTGGGAGGAAGAAGAGGTTGGCTAGGGCATCAGTGACAGGAGGAGGAGGTGGGCTGGGGCTTCGGCAACACAAGGAGGCGGCGGAGAGAAGAAGTGGTTGTGCAGGAGGTGGTGGCGGAGAGAGAAGATGTGAGGTTGGGTGTCAGTGGCAAGAGAGGGTGGTGGGGAGAAAAAGGGGCTGGGCAGGAGGAGATGACAGGAGGGGTTGGGTTGGGTTGCGGCAAGAGAAGAGGCTAGATTGGGCATTGGCGGTAGGAGGAGGTGGTGGAGAAAAGAAGGGGAGGAGAGGCAGTGGCTAGCGGGAGGTGGCGGTGGAGATCGGAGATGGAGGTGGAGATAAGAGATGGTGGTGGGTGGTGGGCGGTGGCGAGAGGTGGTGGTGATGACTTCAGTTTAGGATTTAGGGTGGTGACGAGATGGTGGTTTTATATGATAAGGTGGGGTAAATGGGATAAGAATTTTAGTTTATGGGGTAAGGGTATTTTTATCATTTCAAACTCGGTCAACATCCAAATCATTCAGTCAACGTCTGAAATAGGCAAAAAGGTTACAACTGCACATTGTCATAAAATTAGGTTTATTTTGGCACATTTTTTAGGGTTATATTGATACTTTCAGTAAAAAAATTATAGTTAAAAGTGTAAAAAACCCTATTCTAAACTCTAATTCAACCAATTTATTTAAATGAGTCAGTTGGATTGATCTGTTTGACTACGACCCATTTATTTTAACTTAATCTTTTTTTTATTAGTATATTATATTTGAAGGATTTTATGATTTCAGTTCGATAGGTCAATATTTCTCAATCTTAACCCAATACATTTAATTACACAGATCAATTGGATAAACTCGTTTGATTTGCCAATTCATTTAACCTCAACCATGACATGCTATATTTTTTGAATTCTTTAGATCACTGATGCAGTAAAGGTCTATAAGGCTCCAATTAACAATAGTTCCTAGTAGCAAAATTGAAAACCCGTCTTAAAGGGGATTTCCGAGGGGAGTTCCAAGGATAAAACATGCATCGATTTCATGTGGTTCATTGTTAGAACTAACTTTAAAAGAAGTTTCGACGTCAGAACCACAATTTAAGGTGGTTCAACATTTCAAACCAAAGTTTGATGGGTATTTTAACCCAGTATTAACTAGCGTAGCTCATATTTCCTCTCATAACAACACTAACCTTTCACACAAATTCGAACCCCATTTTTTTTTCTTGTTTCTAACAGTTTTAACCTTCACTAAGTTTCCCCCTTATTTTTTCCCCCAAACCCTCTTCGAGTTCGTGGACGTGGATTGATGACCATGATGGTGTATAGTGTTGGGTTTGATTTAGATGGTGTTGGTGTTGTGGTGGTGGGTTGGTGTCGGTTAGATTCAAATGATGGTGGTGTGTTGGTGTTTTTGTTGGTTAGATTCGGATGATGTTGGTGTTGTGGTGGTGGTGAATTGAGGGGTGTCGATTAATTGAGATGGTGCACATGTGATGTTGGTGTTGGTGTGTTATTGACGTTCATTATACTCTCGCCAACAGTTTTGGCCGCATTTTTTATTATTATAAATTTCTACTCCAAATTCCAACATGAGTTTTGATATCAGAAGTCACATAGAAAGATTTACTATAACATTTCCTTAACTTTCGTCCACCTAACAATCGATATAGCTCATTTAAAAATAGTGGATAAAAAGCGCCATCAAAAGTGATGAAAAACTACCGCAACAGTCTATTGCCTCACTACTAGTGGATTGAGTTGAAGATTGCCACGCTAAAATCAGTACTCTCTCAGTCCCATTTCAAGTTGCATTTTAACTGTTTATTTAGTCAAAAAATTAAACTTTGACTCTAAAATTGAATTGGTATATAACTATAAATACTAATATGTGATACATTGTTAGATTTGTTATAAGAGATATTTTCAAAATATAATACTTTCCCAAGTTTTAATTATCTTTAATGAAAGATATTAATGATCAAATATTTTTTAAATTAACTGTTAAAAGTTGAAAGGTGAAATTTGAAATGAGACCGAGGGAATATCAATCATGATATTTGTGAAACTTGAAGCTCCATATTAATCTACAAATGGTAAAGCAGCATATGATTGTGGTTACATAAAGCCTACACAAATTTAACCCATACAGAGACCAACGTTGATTCTAATAATTGAGCATAGAGAGTTATACGGTACATGCCTCATTTTAACCCCAGAAGCATGTGTCATTGTCGGTCACCCGCCTTTATGATAATTAACGCATTCAAGTACGACGGTTCAAGTAATTTCGTTTAGATGGATTTGACGTTATAAACTAATTGTTTGAATTTAGATAAATAAAATAAGTAGATGAAATTGAGTTAGAAAAATAATAATAATGAATTAATGAAATTAAATTATTAATTATCGAAAGGAAAAAGTGTGTCAAACATATATGATCCCTTGCAAAAACAAGTGTGTCAAAACTAATGAAACTGATAAAATGTAAAATCCACACATAATTGTGGCTGTATGTATTCATATATATACTAAGTACAAAGGGTATACAAGGCAGAATCAGATATGGAAAAGGAAAAGGATATACACAAAACCAATCAGAAAGGGTATTTCTTTCTTAACCTGATTCTAATTTATCAAATATTCTATTAGTGTCGGGCAGATGGGGGCGAGCGTTATCGCCTTTTGGTCCAATACAACTAATCATAGATATATTAGTAGTTTCTTTAATGTCACATCATTCACTATTCAATTTCACTGTAAATTATCACTGTAAATATCGTTACTTCTTTTTAAAATCCATTAAACATGTTAAACACGATTATAATAAGTAAAAGCTATATCAAATTTTGATATATTTTTGTGAAATAGTTAAATTATACTCCCTGAGAAAATAGCACAATTATTTTAGATCGGCATTTTATGGAAGATGAGGTGGAAGTGTTGATGGAAAATAAATGAATGATATTTTGGTAATGAGAGAGTTGACTAATAGATTTAATAAATCTTTTGAGGAATAATATAGTAAATGTATAAACTCATTTTTTGTCAGTTTAGGTAAGAATTTAACTGTGTTAATTTTCGTGGGACGGACGAAAATATAAATTGTGTCAATTTCTTAAAAAACGAGAGTATCAATTTAAAGGGAATGGGATCCGTCATCAAAATGAAAGGCGTGAATTTTGACTTTCTTTGAACCAATAAATACACTTTAATCACTTTTATATCATATCATAAAATATCATTAGTATATCACGGGCTGCTTTCCTCTCACCATATTGTGCGGTGAATACTGAATGGTGATGTTTATGTGTCTTTACGTTTTATTATTTTCGTCTGATTTGTATTAAATATTTTAAATAAATTAAATTTAATTTAAATATATTTAACATATACTAATACAAGTACAGTTGGTAATGATAAAATTCATTAGCGTAAAATAAGTAATATAATTTAATTTAATTAAACTAAATTAATATTATTTATACATATTAAATTAAAGTGAATTGCACTAAACTGAAATGTTGTTAAATTGAAGAGAATAAAGACCTTTTATTCTGACTTATTTGAACTTTAATTAATTCATTTTTTGAATTAATGTAATTAACCCAAATTTAGTATAAATTATTACTTTCTCCGCCTCTCTTTAACTTGAACATAAATTTTTGCAGTCTCCAATAAATATATTTGATTGTAAATATTTGTTATTACGGACAATAACGATGCATAAAATTGATATTTAAAATGACATGTTACGAGTAATCTAACAATATCTTATAGGATCATTTCATTGCTCATAAATCCATTCCCATATATGGTCAAGATTTATAAATTAGAGAGACAAGGGGAATACTATATTTAATTTTCATTTAATTTACTTTAATTGTCTAGAATTCAATTGGAAAAATAAAATAAAATAACAAAGTACCATAGTCATGCGGAATAATAATCGAGGGAGTGGATCCGTCAACCAATTTGGAATCTAGAATCCTAAATTATGTTATCTTAAAATGGTACCAATCATCAAGCAAAACCGCCGAAAGTCGTATTTAAATCACAAAGTCCTTCAAAAAAGCCAATGAATTTAATTTAAACTTTCACAAACAGATGTGTGGATTGATTTATTTTGCGGCCTCAATGTCATCAATGCTTAGCATCTGAAGGTATTAAGAAATAGCAATATTAAGTGGATATTATTATTTTTTAGAATATAATTCATTTCTTTTTATGATTCTGTATAGGTCTTTTGTACCCTACATATTATAATATTAAGTATTTCTTGGATATAGAGATTTCTAGAAGAACGGATGTAATGTTTCTTTCACAAATGAAATATGCCCTCGACATTTTATCTGATACTGGTCTATTGGCTGCTAAACCAACTGATTTTTCGATGGAGCAATAACATAATCTTGCGCGCTTAGAGGGGCCACTTTACGATGATCATAAACAGTATTGGCGCCTAGTTGATTGTCTCATATTCCTTTCCATTACAGGTCCTGAGCTCAGCTATTTAGTTCATACGCTTGCTCAGTTTATGAGGTATCTTTGTGTTCCTCACTGGCACGCTGAGGTTTATTCCTCTCTTCACATAGTTCTTTACAATTGACTCTTTCTGTGATTCTGAATGGGCTGCTTGTCCCATTACACGACGGTCTCTTTTTGGATACTTTGTGATGATTGGTAATTCTCCGGTTTCTCTGAAGACCAAGAAGCAACCCACATTTTCTTGTTTTTCTTCTGAAGCGAAGTATTGTGCAATGGCAGTCACCTTTTGTGAGTTATTATGCTTAAGTCGTTGCTTCAGAACTTAGGTGTTGTGCATTCTGCTCCTATGCGATTGTTTTACGACGGTCAGTTTGCTCTTTATATTGCAGTCAATCCTGTTTTCCATGACATACAAAGCATATTGAGGTTGATTGTCATTTCTTCCGTGATCTTGTACAGTCTGGTACTATTGTCACTCATCGTATCCGCACTTCTGATCAACTCACGGATTTGTTCACGAAAGCTTTTGGACGTACTCAATTTCATATATTACTTGGCAAATTGGGCATTCTTGATCTACATGCTCCAACTTGAGGAGGAGTATTAAGGAATAACAACATTATGTGAATATTACTTGTAATTGTAATTAGATTAGATTCCTTTTCCTTTTATGTATAGATCTTTGTACCTCTATATGAGGTACCCAAGAGTATGAATAAAAACACATAATCATTACCCCGTAAATTCTTCACCATGTCTGCTCTTGTCTCCACTTCAAAGAGCTCTCTCTTGTTTAGCTCCATTAATGGAGATTTAGTTTTTCCAAGTTCTGGTACACTCTTTCAAACTGCACCCTTTCATGTTCTTCCATTATATTTTGAAATTGCTTAGAATTTACTCACATATTGAAGAATTTGAATGGTTTTATAAGCTTATTTCCACTCTTCACTATCTGCAGTTGTTAAGGAAAGTGATGATATATTCTATTTATAAATACATTGCAGACTGACACTATAAGAAACATAACCTCTTAAACCGAGGTAAAAGCTGCCATAGCAAAAAGTACATTTTTTACCTGGGTTCATAACGGAGGTAAAAAGTATCTTTTACCTCTGTTTTGGACCGACGTTGGCAGGTTTTGTGACCGGTGTCGGTACAAGCAAGCAAGTCGGCGATAACCGACCGTAGATGCCACTTTGTTTAGATCAACGTCGTCATGCATAAGAGACAATGTCGTTCATATCAAGATGGCAAATGATAGTAGATAATAGTTGTGACTTTACGCCAGCGGACGTCGTGGGTAAATAAGAGCGACATCGCAGACACTGGTATGCGACATCGCCTGCTCTTGGTATACGACGTCAGACATTCATAAATGTTTCAATCATTTCCGAGCCAATGCGACGTCGGTAAACGTTAGGTCCTATATCGCATGGGATGATTAACTGAGACCGATGTCGCACATTAAACCCGTGTTCATACAAATATGTGATTATTGTCCACAATCAACCCTAATCTAAATTTTTTTCTCACTCCTTACAAACACGACATCATCTTAGAAACACAAACAATATACACTATATAAAATGTAACATAATCATCATAATTCATGAAAATATTCAATCATTGATCAATGAGGGAAAAAAATATAGAAGGAATGGTAATAAAATTGCTAAATGAACATGGAATGGATGGAAAATTACCTCAATTAATTTGAACCCGGATATGCTCAATCATGGGATTCTTGTTGATGTTTGAGAGAAGAAATTTGATTGAGCTCTTTAGTGGTCGTAATGGTGTGAATGGAAAGCATTGTGTGGAGTTGGGTTTGGAGAAAGTGTGTTGGAGATGGGAAATGGGTGTTGATGCTGAATATTATTGATATGAAAAAGGGATGGGGGGGATTTTTGTTCAAATTTTTGGTTCACGCTGGAAAATTTAGGTCAACCGATGTCGGTAAGGAGTTGGTTAGAGGTTAGTTATATGAGACATATGTGCGACGTCGTTTATAAGGGCCACAATATAATTTTTGAAAAGTGTCGTAAAATATCTCTGTTAAGATTGCTGCCCTTTTCGACGACCCATTTATTCCCAAATCGGAACAACATTGTCCTGAAAATGTGAATAACAAACTATTATCTATATATTGCATTTCGACTTCTCCCACTTTCTTGGAGGGGTTTAAGTGCAAAAATTAAAAGGTTCACCGGTTTCCCAAACTTGATTATGACCGTCCCAAAAAGAAACATCCATAGTCAAACTTATACTAACTGAGAGTAATAAAGAAACTGGTCTTATTCCACATAAACTTCCATAAATTATTCTGAATAGCCCTTGTATACTTATAAGTAATCATCAACAATTAACTCTAGACCACGTACTAGTACTTTTTAAAATTTGATGGACATAATTTTATTATATTTTTATTTCATAAAAAACCAAGAATATAAAATTTCATGTGATTCTATGCGGTGGATATTATCGTTCTCATAACGCTTATTGTAAGGATGTTAATGGAATACTAATAAAAATGACGGACAATTACCCCTTCGTCTCTCTTAGAAAGTACGCATAATCTCCATATAAAAAATTGTTCTTATATTCGGGTGTAGAGTTCTGAAGTGTAGTGAACATGCGAGGAAGTTTGAGTCATAGTGTAATTTTCGCAAAGTTTCATCATATACTGTCTGTGAAGATTTTAGGCCCATTCCATTGACCCGTGCATGAGAAAATTGGAACATCGTAGTCGTGACTTGGTGAATTAGATAAGGGTATCTCCAATTTTTCATTTCGACTTATCCCACTTTGTTGGAGGGATCTAAGTGCAAAAATTAAATAGTACACAGGCAGTCCCAAAATTGATTCCAATCGTCACGGATGGGACCTTTGCCATCTCAAGTAAAACTTATAATCCTCGAAAGTGATAAAGAAATTGGCACGATCCCATGGATACTTTCACAAGATCTTCCAATTAACCCTTGCATACTTATAAGTAATCATCTACAATTTACTCTAGACCACGTACAAGTAATTTAAAAAAATCATGGACGGAATTTTATTATCATTTTAATTCATAAAAATCAAGAATGTGTAACTTTGTGTGATTATATGTGGTGAAATTTATCGTTCTAATAACGCTCGTCGTAAAGGTATTAATAGAATACTAATAAAAATGAGGGACATATATCCTGGTTCCTTGATGTCTGAATCGGAAAAACATGATTGTGACAATGTGATTTAGATAATTGGATATCTCCACTTTTGCATTTCGTTCTTTCCCACCTTCTTGGAGGGACCTAAGTGTAAAA
>JAUOBV010261710.1:0-10494 GCA_032360425.1 Rubia occidens
ATCAACCCGACACGACAGTAACCCGACCCGACCGAACCCGACACGAGAAAAAAAGCCAACACGTATCAACCCGACACTACAGTAACCCGACACGAACCCGACACGATTACACGAATTGACACCACTAATTGGGGTGGTAAATTGTTACAGGTACACATGCTTGGAGGGCATGCGTACATATTTAACATATTTTATAGGGATTTTAAAATTGAGTCGAGCAGAGTCTGCAAAGATGACATAGAGATCATGTTAAAATCGGTTAACTCACATTTTCAGGTTTTAAGTTTAAAGAGTTCACAAAGTCTTGTTTAAAATGGTTTAAAGTTTAGGCAGCAATTATTAGCAATTATTAAATATTTTAATTGGGATCTCAAAAACTGCAAAAAATAAATAAAATTGGGATACATCGTGCAATTATTAAAAAGTTCTACCTTGAGCTCGCCCATTCCTACCGTCTACCACGCTTCGAACCGCCATCCATTGTTTGCCAGTCGCCGTCCACAACGCTGGATCTTCTGCCCGCCGTGCTCCTTACGCCATCTGCCACAATCAAATGAAGGTTGTGGTAAGAGTTGATTACAGAACCATTGCAAACGATTGCAAAGGCTACAGACTCTCTGCTCTTCCCCAACTGGAGAGGGCCTCTTTTCCCGACTTCATTAGTGATCGCTACACTCTCCTTGATGTTCTTGCCATTTCCAAGATACAAATTCAAATGATAAACACCTTATTCACCGCAAGAAAAAGCATATATTTTTCACCCCTTTTATCTTGGTTTTTTTAGCTTATGTCAAATAATCGAAGTAAAAATTTCTTTTGCCTTGATTATTTTGAAAAAACGAAGTAAAAAGTATAATTTACTTCGGTTAAAAAATCGAGATATAAAGTCCATTGTGAAAAAAATCGAGCTAGAATGTCTGAAATGACCGTCACATTCCTTTCTCGCTTATGACGTCGGTTATTTTTGTGACCAACGTCGCACGACTCTCTCGCTGATATGAAATGACCGACGTCGACTGTTTTTGTGACCGATGTTGCACGACCCTCTCGCAGACATGAATGACTGCACTCCTTTATCTCTTACCCATGTTAGTTGTTTTTTTACGGAAGTCGCACGACCCCTCTCTCGGACATGAATGACCGATGTCACACGTCTTCCTCGCTTACCAACGTCGACGCCGGTTGTCTTTGTGATCGACGTCACACATCCCTCTCGCAGACATGGGTCATATCCCTACTTAGGCGATATTCGTATTTTATTATTAATATTTTATTTATAAATTTTTTTGGGAAAGACAGTCTTTCCATAAGACTATGGAAAAAATAAGTTTTAATTAGAATAATAAAAGGTAAAATGTCTAGATTGCAATATTACAAATTTATTATGTAACCTGTAGTAGTTATAAAGTTTATAACCTGATTCATGTAACTCAAAAATTTTATCTTCATTTCTTTTAATTTGCACTTTAAACCTCGGTATTTCCATGACCTATGAAAAAACCGTCTTTCAATTGACATGCTTTTTAATTATTAGTATATGAATGACTAGATAACACTCGTGCGATGCACAGTTTAAAATAAATGAATATGTATTAATAATATAATTTATTTTAAACAAAATTAAAATATAATTATGTAATTTTTTATGCTTCTCCATTCCTTTTGAATTTTTAAAAGATTTTATAACTATACTTTTAACTATGACTTTATGTTTTATATTTTTAAATGAAATAAATTAAACTTAGAGTTAGAGAAATATATGATTGAAGTTGAATATCAATAAAGAAACTTTATTTTTTCGCAGAATAAAATTTTATATAAAATTACTACTTTATATTTTAAGTTTTTGAAAATAAATTATATTATTAATATATATTTACTTATTTTAAATCAGGCATTGCATGGGTGTTATATAGTTATTTAATATGGTATTAAACATGATTTACAGGTTAAATTTAGTTAGGAGGTTAAATTAGGTGCTAGCTTAAATTTAGTTTGGAAATGTCTCATTATTTCTGATACACTGCAATTGACAGATAAATATTTGCGAGGAAGGTGAATGATACCAATTTACTGATTAGATGGATATATATATATATATGGAATAAGAGATGAGGATGAAATGCATTAAGAAGGAAAGGTAAATATGAGAGTTGATGTTAAATATTTACGAGGAAGACCAAGAGCTGAGTAATATCATAATATTCGTTAGGTTGAAAAGCATTTAAAAAGGAAGGTAAATATTAAAATTGATGTTAAATATATCTTATGAAGCATAATAGTTGAAGAAAAGTATATTAATTAAATAGGAGAATATATATAGCATTAAATATGGTACATCTTATAAGCTAATGTGGCTGATTCCAAGAGTGAGACATGCCAAATGTGACGTGGCTAAGTGTGGGATACACGTGGACAAAAGTTGCTCTTTTAGTAAGATGTACAGATTAAGAGTTGACTTTAATTATAATTTGACCATAATTAATCATTGGTAAACGCTAATTGACCTTTATACATAAATACTAATGAATATGTTTGACCTTAATTAATAAACATATTCATATAACATAAGCACTTAAAATGGTTTGATTTTAACAAATCAATGGTTAACCATTAATGAACTTTTCATACTACCTCCATTTCGTTGGATATGACACCATAACCTTATGTGTTTAGATTTAGGTGAATGAAATGAGTGGATGCAATTAAATCTAGAAAGGGAAAAGTAGAATAAGTGGATGAAATTGAAGGAATTTTGCCATAAAAAAGTGTGCCAAATCCAGAAAAATAACCAAAAAAAGGAAAGTGTGTCACATCCAATGAAATGGAGGGAGTATATAAACATTAAAAAATGATTTGACTTTAATCGGTCAATGGTCAACCCTTATTTGACTTTCCATACATAAACACTAATGAAAATGTTTGACTTTGAGGAATCAATGATCAACGCTTACTTGATATTTCATATATAAACACTAATGAAATGGTTATAGCTTAACTAATCAACGGTCAACCCTTACTTGACTTTCCATATATAAACTTTAATAACTAAGGTTTTACCTTAACTGGTCAAGTTTCAACCTCAACTTAATTTTCCATATATAAACACTAATGAAAATGTTAGACCTTAATTAATTAGCAGTTAACTCTTACTTGACTTTCCATATATGAGAATTAATAAAATGATTTGATTTTAACTAATTAAACGTTAACCCTTACTTGACAAAGAAACTTCAAATTAGATGTAAAAAACAAAGACACAAAGTTAGAAAAAGATATATAATTTTTGTATTGTTTCTATCATCATTTATGCAGTTTACAGGTCAAAGAAAACAAATCACTTCATACTTCTTGCATAAAAAAAGTCAATATTATTGAAAATAATACACAATAATTTTTTACCATAATTCATTGTTAAAAGGAAATAATTCGTAGTTTTATCATACTCAAATCAGAATAACTTAAGATGATTAGGTGCGCCGAGTATGTAACATTATCATATATAATTAAATATATATTTATTTTATCCTATAAAAATTAAAGTTAACTTAACATAAATATTAATTTACAATGACATGATGTATTTTAAACATATATTAGATTCATTAATTAAACTGATGAACATAATTAATGAATCTAACCTAATGTTAATTATACTAATGAACAAATTAAATTAAAACCTTGGTTTTATTTTCAGGCCAGTGTAAATTAAGCCCAAAATTTGAACCCACACTCTACTAATAGAGAATGAATCAATGGAGCTCCTCAGGGACTCATTTACCAAATTCGTACCAAATTATATGGTATCAGAGCCATAGTAAAACTTACCCTCTTCGTCTCTTTTTTCCCTCGTTCCTGCGATGACTTCCCCCTCTGGAAAAACCAACTCTTCTGAAAATGACAACAATCACTCCTCCACCACCCCAATACAACATGTTCAACCTATAGCCTCAAGTTTTCACTCGGTTCAATCAGTTACTAACATTCGTAATCAGATACCACTTATACAGTTATACTAGATCTCCAAAAAGTCCACTACCAAACTTGGAGCGAGCTTTTCCAAATCATAGCTCGCTCACATAATGTCTTGGACCATATCGATGGCTTTTCTCATCTGGACGGTGTCTCTGAAGCCAAAGGAAGTAATTGGATGCCATAGTTCTCAGCAGGATCTATGGCATCATCAACGACGATCTTCTTATCACCATAATTCAAGTCAGTTCAAGCGATTGTGAGGACTGGCTCCACATCAAAGGTATCTTCCACGACAATCACACTGCACAACTTGCCGATCTTGAAATTTGGTTCATCAACGCCTGACTAGAATATTTTCCCTCCATTTTTGCATACTGTCATCATCTCATGGAAGATCAGCTCGGAGACATCGAGAGTAAGATTAGTGATCAGTGTCTTATCCTCAAACTCATCAATGGACTGCGCCACCTACGATACCATCGGTACCATCATTAGTTAAATAAAAATGACGCCCTCATTTTCTATAGCTCGAAGCATTCTTACCTGTGAGGAATCCTAATGGAATTGCTCATCGAAAGGATTATGTGCCCTCCTCCCCGCCGCGTGGGATAAAGCTGCCAGCTGCCGACAAGGGCCACTGGCGGCATGTTGGGCGCTACCGTGGCCTAGGAAGACATGGCTCCACCACCTCCAGCTCTGGTCATTTGCAGCCACACCAGTCTTGTAAAATTGGAATTGGTCGCCAGGGAAGTGCCGGACCTTCGTCGTGGTACACGTTGCCGACATTTGACATTGGGCCAACATGTATATTGGACCTAGAGCCAGTAACGCAACCTCTATTTTCAGCCCAACAACCATTCTAGTAGTATCTAGCACCAGTGGTTTTAAATATTATAATTTATTGTTATTGGATGATTTCACAAATTTTATTCGGATTTATCCTCTCAAACACAAATCTGATGCATATTCCGAACTGGTGCTATTTCATGCCATGGTTAAAACACAATTTCATACTAATATAAAAAAAATCAATGTGACATGGATAGTGAATTTTTGAATCAACCTTTTCATTATTTTTTGTGAATTAAATGACATGTTAATGCGTTTTGATTGCCCACAAACTTCTCCTCAAAGTAGCAAAGACGAAAGATCCCTTCGCACACTTAATGACATCGCCTGCACTCTCCTTACAAACTGGGGCTATTTCATGCCATGGTCAAAACACAATTTCATACTAAAGTTAAAACTTTTCAATGTGACATGGGTAGTGAATTTGTGAATCAACCTTTTTGTAAAAATTTTTTGGAATTAAATACATGTTAATGCATTTTTCTTACCCAGAAACTTCTCCTCAGAATGGCAAAGCCGAGAAAGCTCTTCACATACTTAATGACACCACCCGCACTTTCCTTTCACATGCCTCATTGCCACATTGTTTCTGGGCGAAGTCCTTTACATGAACACATATTTTCACCACATCTTTCTTTCCAAAGCCATACAAAGTAACACACCAATCTATATCCTATACCAACATGAACCCACATACTCCCATCTTCACACTTTCGGTTGCCCGTGTTACCTAGATACCTCCGTCACCACTCCTCACAATTTAGCTCCTTGATATATCCCATGTCTATACCTTGGCTTCTCTTTTGATAATAGGGGATCTCGATGCTTGGTTGTTGGATCCCACAAAGTTATCACTTCCAGACACGTCTTGTTCAAAAGACAGTTCCATTCGCCACTCCATATGGGATCGGCTCTGCAACCAACTCTGACGTCCTATCCTCTGACATTTCACCCCCTCTACTCAACATTTTCCGCCAAATATTTCTACCACAAGCTCCTTTTTGTTCTTGTAATATTTGTTTATTGAACTGTGTTCTGGCATACTTTGTTTGAATTCTATGGCATAATTCGATGAGCAAGATAATTTTATGAAGTATACTAATAATGTATCGTGAAGTAGAAGTAGTTACGAATAAGTAGGAATATGAGTACAAGAAATAATCTAAAAAACTCAAGGTTTAATTTGGAAGGTTATGTTCATTTCTTAGTTATGTTTGTTCAGATTATTTCTTAGTTAATGATGTCCAATAATTTTCCAATGATGTTCATACGTTTATATTATTTTGGGCTAACGACTTCAGGGGCCCTTGAACTTCCTCCACTGTTCACCTTTCGCCCCTCTTTTTGTTGAATACTTTTGGCCCCTCAACTAGCAAAACTGTCAAGTTGTAACCTTTCTGCCCGGTCAAACCATTACCTTCAGTCAAAAACCATAATTTCATGGGCAAGATAGTCATTATCCATTTCCTTTATTTTTTCCATTTTTCTTTTAGTTTTCCATTCCTATTTCCCTTTTTTTTCTTTTATGTTTTCAAGTTCTCTCTATTACACTATCATCTTCACCGATATACCTAGGACACGGCGGCGGAGGTAAATGCTAAAATATTGATGGTGGAATAAATGTGCGTGATAGTGGCAGGGAGGATGTTAGTAAGAGCCTGTGGGACAAACGACTGGAACAGTGGTGGGTTCATCGCCGACAAACCCTAAATCAATTTATGCTAGTGATAGATGTGGTGGAACGATGGTGGGTTCGAGGCGGGATGAACAAAGGTTGGTTACTTTGAGGCAAAGTTGAGGTGACGAATGACGAAGGCTTGGCTGGGACGGTAGTGCGAGTGACCGGGGTTGGAAGATCGACAACGGTAATTTGTATAGAGAAACCTCAGTCTATGGAAGTCGAGGTGGTGATTGGTGAGGGCTTGGCTGGGACGGTGGTATGGATGGCCGGGGGTGGGAAGATCGAAAGCTAGAATTCGTATAGGGAAGCCTCCGTCGATGAAAGTCGAGGTGGCAAGTACTAGAGGCTTGGCTGGGACAGTGGTGTGGGTGATCGGGCGTGGGAAGATCGACAATGGGAATTTTCCATCGCCGCCGTTGAGGTTTCAGCTTCCGTCAATGGAAGTGGAAGGAGAGGGTGGGCTAAATTGCAAATAAAAAGGTTAGGGCCATATTGTAAATAAGACTGATACGGATTGGATTGTGATAAAAGAGGATGTCGAGAGGTTGAATTCCTAAATAAAAAAAATATCAAGATTGAATTTGTGATAAAAAATGATGGAGAGGACTGGATTTTTACTTAAAAAGATGAAAAGTCATTTTTACACTCAATTTTATTAAAAATCTAGCAGGTAACGGTCAAAACATCAAAGTTAACGGTTTGACCGGACAAAAGGGTCACAACTCAACAGTTTTGCTAGTTGAGGGGCTAAAAGTATTCAAAAGAAAGAAGAGGGCCGAAAGGTGAATGATGGAGGAAGTTTGGGGGCTCATGAAGTCGTTCGCCCTATTATTTTTATTGTTGTTTATGCTATTTGTAGTTGATGTTCATTATTTTTAGTTAATTCTATTTTGTTAGAGTTTATACTGCTTTCAATTGATGTTTACGTGTAGTTTAATGAGGTTTCTGCTTTGAATTTGATATTTAATTTAACAGTTTAAGCTTTGGTGATGTTTTATGATTTTCAGTTGATGTTTTATTAGTTGTATAGTTGATGCTTTATGATTTTCGGTTGATATTTTGCTAGTTGTAATTGATATTTATGATTTTCAGTTTGACGACCATAGTGATGTTTTGGAAATTTTAAAAATATTTATTTGATATTTTTTAAAATAAAAATTTGCAAGAAAAAAATTTGGGGAAAGGTCACTGAGCAAAAAAATGGGAAAGGTCCCTAGGCGAAAGAATGAGGAAGAATTGTACAAAGATTTCTACCTAAAATTTAGGCTGACTCACTAGAGACCATCTCTAAAGAGTTTTATTTTAAGAGAACATTTTTAGCAAGTTGAGGACCTTCAAAATTACTAAAACCCTCTTTTTCCTTTTTTTTTTTAAATTTAATGTTTAAAGAGTTTTTCTTTTTAACTTTTAGCAAGATGAGTACCTTCAAAATTTCTAAAAACATGTTTCATGAAACAATTGTTTTTTTTATTTGGTGGTTGTTTGGTAAATGTTAGAATGCAAAGGAAACAGAACTTGAAATATGAAGTGAGGAATTATTAATGGGCCATTTGGTTCAAGCAGGGGAAAAAGAATAGAATCGGGAAAGGGAAAGAAACGAAAGGAAATGAATGATATTGGATTTCTCAAACTGTTTGGTTCAACATTGGAAAAGGAATCAAGTTCTCCTTCATTTCCTTTTTATCTGTTTGGTTCAAGAAGGTACACTGCAGTTTAAAAACTCATGGTCATATATAAGTTAATTAAGTAAACTACCTTAAGAACTAGGAATTAAATTGATAAACCAAAATAATAAATTAAATTATTTATATAATAAAATAATATATTTATATTCAATATTTTAATTATAATTTATAGTATAAATTATAAAATAATATTATTTTTATGAAAATAATAATATGATTAATTTTATTGATATTCGATAGGTACCTCGGCCACTAATCACGGATTGGGGAATCCCAAACCGAGAGAAGATGTTTGCCTTCAGGATTTATGCCACCACTTTTGAATCATCGATCCTAGTGGCCTTTGCCTCGACCTACTTGGACTCATAATTGATAGAAAGTAAGATATAAGTGAAACCAAACGATTTTTGGAAGGGTCCCATAAAATCAATCCCTCACAAATCAAATCTCACAATACAAGATGGTTGTTTGTGGCATTTCATTCCTTTGGGAGACATTTCCTGTTCTTTGACACTTGTCACGAGATTGGAAAAATCGACAGGCATGTTTCATCATATGAGGCCAATAAAGACCGCTTTCTACCACCTTCATAGTGGTTCTCTTAGCACCAAAGTGCTCACCACATGCAAGAGTGACAAAAATTAACAATTGAACTTACCTCACTCTACGAGACACATCTCTGGATCATTTAATTCAAAAAATGCTCCATAGATATGAATTATCCCGCACGTAGTGTTTATCTTCACTTATCAACCCACTTTGGATTTTGGAGAAATCTGGGGGAAATTAGTTGGACAAAAGAAAGATCATTTAGTCGGCATACCAAAGATGAGCCTCTTTAATTGCAAACAAGTGCTTATCGGGGAATTATTCCAGGACAAACTCTTTACTTGGTTTCTCTACAGTGGCCTCCGACTCATTACAGGACACCAACCAACTCAAATATTGGCCACTACATTTTCACTCCACTTTTATCCCTCACCTCAAGCCAAACTCACTCAAGAGAAGTATTCATCCAATCAATCTAGGTTTTGCTTCCTTATTGGTCAGCACAAGATCCGTGAAGGCAATGACTTTGGTACCAAGTAGGTATGACCTAAACTTCTCAAGAGCAGATACTACCACTAAAAAATATTTATTCGTGGTGGAGTAGTTGTGTTGTGCATCATTACGGGTAATCGAGGCATGTGATACAACATGTGGGATTCTCCCTACCCTTTGACCTCGAACCACTGTAATCGTATAGGCACTAGCTAGCAGCACACATAATCTCAAAAGGAAGGTCCCAATCAGGGGGTAGAATAATAGAGGCAGAAACAAACATTTGTTTCAAAGTATTAATGGCTTTTTGACATTCTATGTCAACCACAAAATCCACCTCTTATAGGAAGAACTTGTACGAAGGGGAGGCAACTTTAAAGAAATCCTTAATGAAACACCGGTAAAAACCCGCATGTCCTAGAAATGATCTCACTTATTTAACACTCGAGGGATATGGTAGGGATTTGATTGTATCTACCTAAGCCTTGTCTATCTCAAGACCTTGGGAAGAGACCACATGACCCAAAACAATGTCTTTTTTCACCATGAAGTGAAACTTTTATGAGTTTAGTACAAGATTGTTGTCAATTCATCACTTGAATAGTAACAATAGATGGTGTAAACAACTATCAAAAGAATCTCCATGAATGGTAAAATCATCAATGGATACTTCTACAAAGTGCTAAAAAAACCTCAAAGAGATACTTACCATGCAACTTTGGAATGTGTTGGGAGTAAATCAAACACCAAAAGCCATGCACCTATAGGCAAAAGTGTCGAAAGTGCATGTGAAAGTAGTATTCTCTTGGTCTTCTGGGCTTTGGAAATTTAGAAACACCCGGAGTACCCATCTAGGAAACAATAGAAATCCCACATGGCAAGTCTCTCAAGAATTTTGTCAATAAAGGGTAAAGAGAAATGGTCATTCCTAGTTACCGCATTGAACCTATGGTAGTATATACACACTATTAACCCATTTTGCACCCGAGTGGGGACCAAATCTTCCTCTTGGTTCTCTATCACAGTGATGATACGTCAAATGCATGTATTATCCTAAGCATGTAACATCTCTTTGGTTATCTTTTTGTTGGAAGATTGCTAGATTTAGGTAGGTTTACATCATAAGGGGTTTAGATAACCGTTTTTATTTTCGTATCTAAATCCTTCATTTTGTAACCTAATTGTAGTCTAATGGATTTTTGGTCCTTACGAGCATCTAGATTCCTTTTTTGTGAGCTTAATTTGTAGATTTCTCGTAAACAC
>JAUOBV010261819.1:0-11387 GCA_032360425.1 Rubia occidens
CAAATTTTTAATTCCTCTCCAAAGCGGTAGATGCGCCGAAATTGAATTCTTTTAGTTTAGCAACTAAGAGAAAAAAAATCGGTGGCAACGTACAGAGTTGAAATAATTACTTCAAAGCAGGCAGAGCCGAACCAATACCAGTGGCTATGGAGCCTGAGGAAGTATAGGCGGAAGCGAGGTACTAAGGATAGCAGAGACATAAGGAGAAGCAGTGAAAAAAAAGATTGGATCTGGACAGAAATACGAAGTAGGCAGTTGAAGCTTCACTGCTAATTTATTTCATATTTCTACTCTAAGGTCATCCGAGGATAGCTACATACTCCTCTAATCTCAAGACATCCGAGCCAGGAAGTCTGTCAATACTATAATCATGAGGAAGGCAGAGCAGCCAGCATGATATGTAGAAACTTCCTGGCGGACAACGCAGGACTAAGACGGCATAGAACTACAATAGTGAGAGTAGGGTCCAGGCTATAATAGGCCAAGACTCTCACAAGCAGATATTGTAGTTTATGTCGCACCAAGACAAAAGAATTCGGCCCCAAGCGAGGGGTCAAGGTTGGAGAGTGAGAGAGCCAACAGGCAGGAAGCAGAAAGGAAATTTTAAGACAATGATCTAAGAGAGAATTATGAAGATCAAACTTTTTGGTTGTTCATATCCTACAAGTTTTTATTAGACCGTCCGGCGTCACAAGAAGCAAGTAATCATACGAGAAATGCCGCGGGCGTCCCGACGAGAGCCGGCAGGGGGAGACGCGACAACTCGAAGCAGCGATCACGGCGACAGGATGAATTCTGGTACGAAACAAGTGAACCAGACCCATTTACTGTGCGCACTGTACACTGCCGTAACGGTCGCCAAAAGAGTGCGAAAATTGCGCCTACTTACAACATATGTACAGTACGATCCAACACGGGGCTGGAGACAGAAATAGAACCAAAGCCACCCGATGATTATTTCAGGAGATTACATCTGAGATTTTGACGCTGGGATGAATTTTGGCAGATTTTAAGAGAAGACGATCGGAAGTAGCCGGACAGTATGAGGAAAGGACACACAATCAGAAGCGTACGACACGTCGGATATTTTGGACGCAGTTGCGTCTCTGAATGCAGTCGAGCCTCACTGCGGTCCACTCATTACAGTACAGTGCAGTACCAGCCGAATCTTTGATTGGAGTTGCAAATCGTTGTTTGGCAGGAACAACCTTTAGCTCAAGAGGTGCAAACTACTAGGCAATGAAGATGGCCGTGCCCGAGGGCCGGCAAAATATGAGCCCCTAAGATAGTAGGACTGGCATCGAGAGGCCGAGGCGATGGAGGAAATTGTGCCAGCAAGGAAGCACAATTTCCTCCCAGTACGCCGTCGCTCATCATCGTACAATTAAGAAACCACGGCCGAGGGGATGCAGTAAGAAGGAAGCAATAAGGAAAAGGACCCTTCTCAATCTAGATCGGAGTCCAACATGGCCACGACCTCCTGAGACCTCTTGGAGATCACACCACCTTTTGGCAGGGTCAACGGAGGTCACAGCCATGATGAGAAAAAGACACGAAAAGATTGGGAAAATTAGAAGACATACACGAGGCACAGAAAACGTCCACTAAGCTCCTAGCTCTGATGCAACTAGGGATTTATTCAAAACTCAAGCGTTAACACAGGCAGCCTGTAGGCCCTAGAAAAAGCCCATCGCATGGCTTACTCTCAAAAACCATCAACAAATTGTGACCGTCCTCGAGCCCCGACCTTCTCGCGGTCGATCACAATTCTTGATGCGATGACGGAGAGCGGGTCTCGCTCTCCGCCATTACTCATTTACGAGAAGGCAGGCGGATCCCGACCAGGATGCTTCAACAAAAAGGAGGCCCAAGAGCAGCGATACGTCAAAAAAACACTAAGCAGCTCGCATCACTCTCAGTCAAAGAGGATGCAAGTGCCGCTTCCGACCTCAGAGAGCTGGTTCAGAGCTAAATCAACTCTCTGAGGAAGCGGAGGGCACTTCTGTTAGCATCCTACTTAAGCGCAAAGAAGGCCAGCTACCAAACTCCCCTAATCTCCAGCACAGCCTTCCAAACGCCCACAACGCGCAAAGATATCAAGCAGACAAGTCATCCTCATCCGTACATCTACAGCAACTATGGTTACTACCCGCCGTTCATCCGCCCGCCACAATGTTTCACGTGCAGAGGCCGCCGCCAGCGCCGCCTTCGACGCTGCCGACGCCAATGGCGCCTCGACTGAGGCGGCAACTGAGGCCGCCCAGGAGGCAGCTACCGCCGCCCTGGCCGCAGGCGGTCCTCAGGGCGCAGAGCAGCAGCCGACGCTGTCCAGCGACGACGACGAGCCCCCGCCACTGGCATCTTCCGACAGCGAGGCAGTCGACGACGACGACTACGTCGACGAGGACGACGACTTCGAAGACGTCGTCGTCGACGTCGACAACGAGCCAGACGAACCGGCCCCCGAAGTGGCAGTCGCCATTTCCCCTCCTGGACCAAGGCCAGGCTCTGACCACGACGCCGACAACTACGAGGACGCCCTCGGGGTTGTCGGGCCTTACTCTCCCCTACCTCCCGCCGACAACGCGCCTGTCGATTGGGCGGACGACCAGCCGCCATCAGTCGGCGCCGCTGTCACGTCGGAAAACAGCGGCGCCAAGGCGGAACAGCAGCAGGTTCCAGGAGAGCAGAAGGAGGGAGCAGAGCCCGGAGGAGGAAGACCGAGCGGCAGAAGGAGCAAGATCAAACTTGAGGATGAGGTCCAGACAGAAGGACATGCCCTAGCAGGGACTGTACCCCCTACCACAGATCGCCATGACCCGTGCCATCCTCAGAACCGCAACAGTGGTGGAGGCGCTTTCGCCCGGACTGTACCTTCCACTGTACCGCCGGTGGGACCAGTCCCGTACACGGCTCGCCAGTCTCGAGGCCAGCTCAGCCAGTTACAGGAGATGCTGGAGCGTACAGGCTCGAAATACACAATGGAGTCGTCCACTGGGAATTTTTTTCGGGTGACTGACACTATGATCGGTGACTGGGTAGAGATCCCTGCCCCACTGATCGGCGAAAGGCTACTCCAGTATGTCCGAGATCACAAGAATCACTTGCAGATCGTCACTCTCAAGGACGATCAGATCAGGACACTAAGCGGACGGGTGAGTTTTTATAACCAGAAGCTAGCTGCCACCACTAAGGATGTCGATATGGCGCAGGAAAACGAGGACAAGGCTATCCGCCAGGCCTCCAAGGCCCGGGCACAGCTGACAGCTGAGCGCCAAGACCATCTGCAGCAAGCAGAGAAGATGGAGCAATTGATCGCAGATGGCAACACCCGGTACCAGGAGCTACAGCGCACTGTTGAATCCCACCAGGCGGTAATTCAGAAGCTGAATATGAGCAGGACCGAAGCTCGCGAGGCGCGTGAGACCGCTGAAGCCAAGGGCCGACGCCTCGAGAGTATCGGGATTGAATATGAAGACCGCCTCCAGGACCATCGAACAAAGCAGGCAGAGCTGATCGCGAGTCACCAGGGGTTACTCCAAGACCTGGCCCAGACAAAGCAGGAAGTGGTGCAGGCACACGAGCAAGTGGCCATCGCGAGAGCCGAAGTCCGTCGGGCTAACGATAACATCGAGGCAGCAGATCGTCGGGCCAACAGTCAGAGGCTGCCAAGTATGGACGATTTGTCGGAATTCCCGCCGTTACCTCAGCTGGCGGTCGCTAAGCGCAATGCGTATGATATGGAACAACAGTTGGCCCGTCTAGCAGACCAGAATGAGGGATTACGCATCAAGATCAACGACGCTGCGAATTTGCGTACAAACCTAATCAGTACACTGTCAGACTGCGGTGCATATTTGAGCGAGGACGGACGGAAAACCCCTCGAGAATTGCTACTCAAGATCCAGGGGTATATCCTCCAAGCCCTCGACCAAGATTCGCAAGCCAGTCCTCCTCCGCCCGTCGATCACGCTGCTAGGCGTACTGGCGACAAGCGCCGAGCTGATCCAGTTTCGAGCCGCGCCGAGCCCCCGTCGCCTAACGATTGGTCGGAGGTCCGACACGGCTCCAAGGGTCAAGGCTCTTCAGCCGTCGACGCGGCCAGAGGACGTCCCCAGCAAGTTCCTCCTGGATCTCGCTACGAAGTCCTCGGCCGCGCGACGGATTTTCCCCAGCCCGAGGGAAGCGGGCTGAGGAGCGGCGCCAGCATCCCAGTCGCCGAGCCGGCCTTGCCACGAGGCCAGCCAACAACTCGTGGCAGGGCAAGTTCCGACGCCGTGGTGGCCGCGGCACCGCCTTGCCAGACTGCGCCGCCCTTTCCACCACAGACATCCGCCCTCTCATGGCTCGATGCTGGCGGTGCCACGAGACCCAGCCACCACCAATCTGGTCTCGCCGCTCCTGTCCAGCATGCTGCCGCAGAATCTAGGCCCTCCATGCAGCAGCCAGTACCGCAAAGTTTTATTGCGCCCGGGGGAGCCGGGCCGAGCTGGTCGTCACTCAACCAAGCAAGCGGCATGGCCTACGGAGATCCCGGCCAAGCCGCTTCCAGTATCGCTCCCGTAAGCGCCGCCGCGACCCAGAACCAGACAGCAGTCCCAGAAAAAACCCTCGAAATTCCAGCTCCCAAGTTCCGGGACGTGTCGTATTCTATCAGCAACGCAGTCAAATCCCTTCAAATTGCGGGCCACGGGGATAAAAATTTCAACGCATGCCGTGGAGCTTTCAATCGCGTGGCTGATCAGTGGGGCGTTACAGAAGATCAGCGGAAGTTATGTATGCCCTACTGCTTTACAGAAGACGCGAGCCGCATCTTCGAGGAGATCGCGAACGCACTGCCGCGGGCCTCCAGCAGTGAATGGTGGACTAGCATGCAGCAGCGGGTGTCGAATGAGGCTCAGGCACAATCTGTGCGCCAGGAATACCTCAACCTCAAAAAACGCCCTGATGAATCGATGCGCAGCTATGCCGACCGGGCCTGGCGCTTGGCGGGCAGCTTACCTGAGACTCTTTCAGAGGCTCAGGTCAAGCCACAAGTTATCAAAGGGCTGCCAGCCAAGCTCCAGGCCGCTGCCGTCCTCGCCCAGTCCCAGCCATTTGATGCCATGGTGAGCACCATTGAGCAAGTCATCGCTGCCAATTTGCAAGAAGGCACCGGTGCTCACCGTGGCTCTCGCGGTCGTGAGTCCCTGCAAGTGGTAGACGAAGACGCAGCGGAGGAGTTGGCTGAGCTGCATGAGAAGCAGAGGCAGCGGTCGGAGATGTCCAGGGAGCCCAAAACCTGGACGCAGCAGGGCACAGGCACGATGGCCAGCCCTATCGGCCCCCGCGACGATGTGTTGCCGTTCGGATTTACGGCCGCGAAAACTTGTTTCAGGTGCCGCATGGTAGGGCACCTGGCCAGTTTCCGCGGCGTTGTATGCGAACGGGACCGCCAGGCCAACCCGCCCGAGCGCCCGCCCAGCCGCAAGACTCCGCCGACTAGTAAGTCCTCGAAAAACTAGTCGGGGGCGGCCCTCCCCCACCCAAACCGGAGCCAAACGTCCCCAGAAGCCCCAGGTCGCAGCCTGCCGCCGTCACAAGAACAACAGCACCCACGGCCGTACAACAAGCCGCAGCGGGTGCCCTCGTTCGCCAAGACAGCCCAAGCCGGCAGCCGGCGCCCAAGCGAGCTTCCCGAGACAACCGGCGCCGCGTCCCTGCTCTCTCTTCCTCGCAAGGCAAGAAGACGGTCCGGATTGTCGTACCCGCGCTCCTCCACTCCGATGTGGTCGGCGCGCTAGACAAGCCGGGCCCTACACCTACTTCGAAATACGTAGCTACAAGTACGTCTAAGAGTAGGTCTAGCCCTAAACATACTTCTTCCTATATCGATGAGTCATGCCTGTACATCTATGATCATCACTGTGATGTTTGTCACGACAAAGGCAGTCTTTTAACACCAGAACTGCCTTTGTGGTGCGAACATCTAGCCAGAGAAGAACGAGGAGCCACTCACGAGGAGTATGGCGACTTCGACGAGGACGCAGATTTCGCGGCACCCCACCAACACCTAAGATATGCCTGTGAGTTATATTTTGGAAACTACAAGCAACTAGCTATAATAGACTCTGGGGCATGGTCGCCCTGGATGTCACATGCACTTTATCTGAAGTATGGTGAAGGCCCTCTGCAACCTTGTGCAGGAGCTAATGGTGCTGATGGCAAGACTCTAGAAGTACTTGGCGAAGGCCGCACTCGCTTCACTCTGTGGGGAAGATCTTTCCTCACCAGAGTGAAGGTACTGCAATGTTTACCATCAGGGGTCCTCCTGGGCAGAAAATTTCTCATCGCAGTGAAGCTAACCCTAGATCCCTCAACGGGTCTGGGCAGTTTCAGGAGGCGCATAGACGGACAGACGCGCATTTTTTCAGGGCAAATCCTAACACCTGCCGAGGACATGCTCGAAATAGCCGATAATGCCGACCCGTACACCCCCCTCACCAAGAGTACAGCAGATCTGGACCCCATTGTAACTGCGATCAATGAAATGAAGTTCCCTGGGATCCAGAGTGCCGACGTGCGATCAGATCTAAGAGCCCTTTTGCTTGAATACAACGGGCTTTTTAGGGGCGTGGGTCTGATCGCGGATGAGGAATTCAAGATCAACCTCAAGCCCGACACTGACATCATGCGTCTCAGTCAAAAAAGACGCAGGAAGTCTCCTAGGGAAGAGGAGGTAGAACAAGAACAGTTTAAGAAGCACCTAGAAGCTGGGATCGTGGAAGAAAGCGAGTCGCCGATAGGGGTGAACAATGTGTTTGTTCCGAAAAAAACACTTGACGCCCAAGGCCGACCAGAAATACGCACCGCCAGCGACTTCCGCCCGATCAACGCAGCAACCATCAGAGACTCATACCCATTAGAGGACATGAACAAAATCGTAGAGTGGCTCTCTAAGCGAAAAGTGTTCTCCTCAATGGATATGAGAGATGGTTACTGGGGCGTGGCCCTCAGGCCGTCTGATCGATATCTAACGGCGGTCAAAACATCTATGGGCCTCATGCAGTTTACCAGAATGGCAATGGGCCTGAGAAATGCAGGCCCGTTCTACCAGAGAATAATAGAGAAAACCCTAAGGAAATATCTGTGGCAGTGTGCAGTGGCATATCAAGACGATGTATCGGTAGCTACATGTGAGGAAAGAGAACACGTGGAAGCTTTAAGAAAAGTGTTCGAGCTGTTGAGAAAGAAAAATCTGAGAATGAAATTGAGCAAATGCAACTTCGGAGTCTCTAAGATGGAGGGACTAGGCTTCGAAATTGGGTACGAGCATATACTCCCAAAAAATTCCCACAGAATGGCGATGGATAATTACCAGGCCCCCAGCAACGGCAGCGAGCTGCTGTCGTTCCTGGGAGTCGTGCAATTTTTCTCTCGCCACATAGAGTGCGCGGCCGACCGCATGGCCCCACTCTATGACATGCTGAAGGGCACGAGCTGGAACAAGAAAAAGCCTAAAGCCCAGAAAATACACATCTTTGGCTGGCAAGAGAAGTGGGGCAAGGCTCAAGAAGATGCCTTTCTTGACCTGAGAGCTGAGTTAGCAAGCCCCACACTCTTGGTTGCTTGCGAGAGGGGAAAACGCAAGCGACTCATCACTGACGCTTCGGGGGTAGGTTATGGAGCAGTACTTTTACAAGAACAAGCCCCCGATGAGTTTAGCCCAGTGATGTTCCTCTCCCGCAAGCTCAAAGGACCTGAAACAAGATATACAGCAACTGAAAATGAAGCAGGCGCAATCATTTTCGCGCTTAGGCAACTCAGGTCTTACCTGGATGGAGAAAAGTTTGAAATAATAACTGATCACATGGCACTCAAGTGGTTACTAGATATGCAACACCCCCGTCCTCGCTTAGCTCGGTGGTTACTGGAGTTACAAGACTTTGACTTTACAGTGAATTATGCACCGGGAGATGGAACATTGCTAACGGTTCCGGACGCTCTAAGCCGTTACACCTTTGACGCCAGCACGATTTTATGCACTAGGTGTCTCGAAGTAGTGGGAGAAATTGATGAAGTTGAGTGGAGCGTTACATCCATGATCAAATCCCAAGTAGAAGAGTGGGGTGACTTGGAGGAAAAAGCAGCACAAGAAACTACGTGGATAGTCAACGAGGAAGGTGTTTTAGTACTGGTTACTAAATCAGGCCCCAGAGTGATCGTCCCTATCACTCTGAGGCCTGAGGCCCTCAAGAGAGTACACGGCGACGCCGATGCAGGGCACTTTGGATTAACAAGGTCTGCAGTAAGGTTAATATCTAAGTTTTATTGGCCAGGATGGAGAGAAGATCTTAAGGAGCATGTCAAGAAATGCCTAAGGTGTGAGATGGTGCGGCTAGGAAGAGCCAAGCCTCCATCACAGGCACTTATGAAAGTGTATCAAGTAACTCGCCGTTTCGAAATGGTAGCAATGGACATCATGGAACTAAGCCCGAGATCAAACGGTTACAAAAAAATACTGGTGATCGGAGATTGCTTTACGAGATTTATGGTCAGCGTCCCGATCAAGAATGACAAAGCTAAGACGGTGGCCCAAGCGCTATTCGAGAAATGGATCTCGATCTTCGGGCCACCTGAAAAGTTACTAAGCGATCGAGGAACGCAGATGGTGGGGAGCGTCATAGGCGATTTGTGCAAGTTAATTGGCACCAAAAAAGTCATGACCACAGCCCACCACCCTCAAACTGATGGCCAGGTAGAGAGATACAACAAGACTTTGGTGGATATGTTGCAAAAAGAGTTGATTGATGAGGAACAATGGGCAGATCTTGTACCCCTTGTAACCTTTCAGTACAATAGCTCTCAACACAGATCTACTCAAAAATCACCCTATGAGGCTATGTTTGGAGCTCTGCCATTCGAGATCGATCATGGCATGTTTCTCCAGTATCGCATAGACGAAACCGCCGATTCTGCACCTCTAGCAGTACGGTTACGTCGAATGCATGCTGAGTTATTTGAGATGAGCAAAAAAACGAAAAACAAGGACGCCAAAGACTATAACAAAGCAGTTAAACAGCAGAGTTACGAAGTGGGAGAGAGAGTCTATGTCTTTAATATCCTCGGCCTTACTTGCACAGGCAGGAAATTAAGACCTCCGTGGTTCGGCCCCTACGAGATCATAGAAAAGTTATCGGATCTAGGATATATGATCAAGGGTGTTGTTAATGGGACGATCGCAAGAACACATGTCAACCGCCTGCGACGAGCCAGCAACATGCATGCCGAAAGCGGGGACCCTATGGAAGGGATGTTCCCAGACTCGTCTAGAATTTTAAGAAATTTACTTGGCGTGAGAGGCAAAGGAAAAAAACGAGAGTTTAAGTTACGATCTGTGGGGAGAAATGGGTTTGTGTGGATCAAGGAGTCCGAGGTACCCGAAGTAGTGGTGGCGGCTTACGACCTGAAGAAGACTGGCCGGCAAGCCAGAAACTAAGGCAACTGCGAGGCCACTTGTCCTAGATCTAGCTCTCAAGTGTACTACGAAGTGGGGGTTATGTCGAGGATTCCTAATTACTTCTGCGTACACTAAAAGAATTTCACTAAGGGTCAAGTCGCAAAGCCCATGAACGGTACTCTAGGGAAGTGGAATCTCGAGAGTGGCTGTGAGCCACGCATTTGCATCCGAGCTGAGGAAAAGTCCAAAAGTACACGTTGCGATATTGGAGGCGTTCAGTCAGAAACCCTAAGTACAGTAAGGGCGGGAAGGAGTATTAGCCACAGAAGCTTAGACTGTACTCAAGATTCACGCTCAAGTCACTATACTGTACTGTAGGACTTAACCCACTGTCTTCTGTCTCTACATACAAACTTAAGTTCATCCATCCACACCCACAAGATCATTCATCCATGGCATCAAGTTCAAACCAGCGACTTCTTTTTGGTCTTAGCCAGCACTTTAAGCAGTGCTGGAGGAATAAGGTCGACTTCTATGAAGCGGTTGTGGGGATCACAAGTGACCCTCAATGAGGAGCCCGTCCTCCCTAAAAGAGATCACCAAAGGAGCAAATATGATGATTTGCGGTGATATTAGGGGGTGCGGGAATGGAAGCAAGACGGGCTTAGAGTGAGCCCTCAAAACTAGAGTAGGCAGCCCGCCTTGGAGCCATTCTAGGGTAAGTCGAGTAGAATTCTAGGGCAGATAAGGTGCCACAGTTTTTAGTATATATAGCCAAGCTCGCCGGCTTATCTGGCCGAGTGAGGCAGCGATAAAAGAGCTTTCGCTCAACTTGTTAGCTTTTAGTTTAATTCATCGCCATGGAGGTTAACCCGGAGTTACTAGCCTAGAGTTGCCGAGGCGAAGGCAGCTGACGGGCTAGATGAGACTAACTTACTCATCTAGCCGGGCCAGTAGCAGGGGTGCGATAGGCGGGGTGGGTCCTATCGTCGGCCTATTACGATATCTCCGACATAATATTAATATTAAGCAGGAATAGGTCTAAGTATTGCAGACAAGATCAAGTTCGAGAAGATGAGAAGAAGCAGGACCCAGCAAGGAAGCAGAGCTCAAGGTAGACTCGCTAGGTTGGATGTAAAAATTCCTAGCGTGGTTTTTTTAGTTGGGAAAACTAGAGCAAGAAATCAAGGAAAAAGAGCTAAAAATGATCTTTACAAGAAACTAGACTAAGGAGGTAGAGACAAGTACCCGGGAGAGAAACGGGAGGTTGATACTACCAAGTAATACTGCAAATTCGAGAAAAGTTTAAACTTTTTAAGCAAGCAATCTCACTTAAGGCACCGAGCAGTGGGAGAGCCCTACGTGTTATAGAAGATAGGAACGACTGACGCCTAACTCTCTACCAAAAAAATGAGAGGATGAAGCTAGGTAGTCTTCCGAAACAGCTAAGCATCGCAGCCATGTCGGCGCGATGCTTGGGCTTCGGCGGTCAGAAGTCGGACGCCCAGCGTTCAGGTATACCAGAGGGACATAGCATACGGAGAAACTAAGACAAGCTACACTAGTCTTGAAGTTATACTAAGCTATAGGGACATCTCTGGGAGAACCTAAGATGAGATGAAGTATCTCATGCAGTTGAGTAGGCCACCATTGCCTAGAGTCGTTTGGCAGCACTGAGATCGAGATCACTTGCCTGAGAGGCAAGTGAAGACGATTCAGGAGGGCAGTGGTACGAACCTAGGGTGAAACAAGTTGCGGCGAAGCTGTAAAAGTAAGCCTTCACAAGCAACCTCTGTTGCGAGAATGCAGACAGGAAGCCGAGGGACCAGCTGGAGGGAGACCGGCACCTCCTAAGGAGCTATAAGCACACCCAAATTTTTAATTCCTCTCCAAAGCGGTAGATGCGCCGAAATTGAATTCTTTTAGTTTAGCAACTAAGAGAAAAAAA
>JAUOBV010261930.1:0-11387 GCA_032360425.1 Rubia occidens
TGGTTTTCCGGTGCATTCCCATACCATGAATCCGGATTACCACTCCACTCCGGATTGTAAGAATCATAGTATGGATAATGTTCTTGAGATCCTTAACCTTGGAAACCAACTCCTCCAACCTCTTTATAGCACTCCTTATGATACCCTTGGTTTTGAAAACAAAGAGTTCTATTTTCCTTGTAGTGCTCCTCTCCCAACCAATAGCAAGACTCGGTAGGATGGTCGGAATGACAAATCCTACAAAAGCTTGCTTGTTGAGCCTCTCTTCTTATCATGAGTTCCCTCACAATGAGCTATTCCATACAAAAATTAAAAAAAATTGGAATAGTAGTGCAAGAATTCTCGGTAGAAGTACACCAAAAACTCAAGCAATACATACTTTGAACAAAAGAAAATAAAAACAAAGAAGCATAAAGAATTTGGGGTCGTAGTGCAAAGGTTCTCAATTCTTAGAATAAGCACGTACCATAAACCAAGAACAAAGGCAATGCATCCTTCCAAAAAAAACAAACACAAACCAAGCTCAAGCTATGAATAAAGAAGAACACACAAAGAGAAACACAAAACACAAAGAACTACACTAGAACTCAACAAAATACGACTTTTCCCCGACAATGGTGCCAAATTTTGGGAGGCTGTCGTTGTGCCTCTCAAAGATAGTATTTATATGAACTAATTGCGACTAACTACTAGAGAGTAGATAGTAGCAAGTCAGGGTAGTCCATGAGGAAAAAGGGGTTTTATCGAGTGTTAAACATGGTTAAAAAGTACACGAAGAAGTCACTCTACGGGTGTGGTAACAAAGTAGGGGGAGGTTTGGTTTTTGAAAACACTACGCTTAATTTAAACTAATAAATTAACAAACAATTATAGAGAACGATGCAAATACGATCACTTTAGCACGAAAGGCGGAATAAAGATTATAACGAGTCTTGGTGCTGTTGGTTTACATTTCTAGTCATCATTTGATCATCGAATAAGTATCCTATTTTTATGCATTATCACATTTTTTGGATCTTATGAACTCCTTTATAGTAAAGATATTTCTCGTCTTTCCTAGGTTATACTTATAATGGACGATCAGCTCCACACAATAACCCTGACCCTCTGGTCGCCCTAGAAGATCAGCATCATAGACATCCCCGAGAATAGCAATACACATGGAGAACCAATAAAACTAATACAATATCCTACAACTGAAAAATATTGTGATAGCACAATTATATCTACTAATAACTACTACGACGATTGGCCTTCATGCTAATCGTTATAAGTGAGCCACATTAATAATTAGTCAAACCCATTCAAATTCATCTTAAATATAAGATATTTCATCAATAAATAATCATAATTAGTTGTCACACCCAATTATAACCTAGCATCGACTAACGATAATCACATCTACAAAAATTCAAAGTATTTAGGGTTTAACCGAAAACATAGAAATTAATTAACCCACAATGATCAACTTGATCATCCTAGTCTACATCATGCATTAACTACACAAGAAAACACAAAGTATACTTGATAATCAAATCACAAAATAGGATAAACCAAGTGTCACAAATTCATACTAGAAATGCTTACCGATTGCTCCCAAGAGTATATTTATCCTAGATTAGCTAAACCCATAACATATTAGCAAGAATCCATGGTAAATTTAAGAGAAAAGATGAAGAAATAAATGTGTTGTAGGATTTTTGGAATAGAAATTTGGATGAGAAGAGAAGATGTAGTTTTTAAGGATGAAAAATGAAGATAAGGCTGCCCAAATCCGTCTGCTGCGGGCCGCAAGACATCTCTGTGGCCGCGGGGTAGAATCTGCCCCTTCTTCTTTCTGTCACTGCGGGTGAACCGTTCATCCATTTTGGAAGTTCTTGCAGTCATTTTTATATTACTCGTGGAGATGAATCCAATAGAGCTACTCATAGGCACTAATTAATCTTGGATCATTAATAAAATCTGGTCCAAAGTGTTTCACCATTATTTTTGCATTCTCTTTATTCCTTCTCCAATCTATCTTCTACCACTTTGTAAGTGCTCTTCTTTCTTCTACCATTCTTGTGAATGAACTTCCCCATTATTCTACCATCCTTGAGAATGGACTTATCCAATAACAGGTCTCCAATAAGCTGACAAAATGCAGAGGAATCGATCAAATCATAGAGGTAGAACACACTATACATCAAATGCATACAAACTACTGAAATTAACACAAGGTGATTCAAAACATTTATTATATAAAATACCTAATAATCTATCTGACCACCAACAAAAGCTAAACGGGGTGTTAATTGTACTAAGAAAGCATCAAAATCACGTCTTATCAATTCCACCAAACTTAGATCCTTATGTGTCCTCGAGTAAGAACAAGCAAAGTCCTAATTAAGGTGATATAGTTCCCAAGAGCACAACCAAAACATTATTCCGAGAACTACCCTAACCCAAAATATAAGAGGTTGCCAACCCTCACATCCCGACCTAAGGTGTCCTAAACACCAAAACAAAAAAAATCCTGCCATAATGAGAATGAGGTATAAAAATTCAAAGGAAGTTAAAAGGATAGCTTACTCTACCCGGAAATCCCAAAAATAGGTAAAAATAAGAGAAGAGTTAACATATTTCCATTTCTTTGAATTCTCTCATTTTGTCTAGGAGCCGTCTCAGGTTTTGATCCTAGCCTACCTTTTCTTTCAAAACCCACATCTCACCTTACATACCCGTTTATGGTCTTCACATATAAATCCCTAATTTTGTAGATTAATTTAGATCTAATGGATTTTATGTCCCTATAGTGTCTAGATCCATTTTTGTGAGCTTTTATTTGTAGATTGCTCATAAGCACTTCAGAATGTGTAGAAAGACATTTGCAAGGATGGTAGTAGACTAAATGAAACAAGCTTAAACGTGGAAGTAGATGGATGCGCCGAACAAATGGAATCGAAGTCCGGAAGGAAGTGAAAACTGACACAACTCGGGTACATTTAAACGGCTTGTGCTAAACCTTTGCCCATGCGGGAAAGATGATACTTTGTCGTCGAAAGATGGTCGGAAGTTCACCGAGAAAAAAATAATGACAAAAATATGGTCTGAAATGAGAAGAAATTTTTTTTAAAAAAGGGGAAGGGATTAGGGCCAAGATCAGATAGGCTCTAATACCATGTAAAGACTAAATGTTGCATGCTTTATTATAATGATCAATACAATTTACATAGGTTACAACAATGAGTTCGATAATTAGGCAAACCCATTCAAATTCATCTCAAATATAAGCAATTTCATCAATCAATAATCATAATTAGTTGTCAAACCCAATTATAACCTAACATTAATCAACGATAATCACATAGATAAAAAGACAAAGTCTCCAGGGTTTGACCAAAAACCTAGCAAATAATCAATTCATAATCTTCAACTAGTTGATCATCCCAGTCTAAATCATGCATTAATCACACAAAAAACATAAAACATAGTTGATAATCAAAGCGCAAAATAGGGTAAACCAAGTCTCACAATATCATGCTAGAAATGCTTACCAATTGCTCCCAAGATGAAATCTATGCTAGATAATGAAAACCCATAACAAATCTACAAGAATCCATGGAAGAAATGAAAAACTAAGAAAATATGAAGCAAAACTAGGGTTTTGAGACCCAAAGTCACGCTTGGGAAAATGAGGAAGAAGGGGGGCTATTTAAAGTCCAAGAAAAGTGTCTAATTCGGCTCTGATGCTGCGGCCCGCAGCAGAGGTGCTGCCCTCTACTTGTTTCCATTGCCACGGGTGAACCGCTGATCCCTTTTGGGTGTTCTTGTAGTCGATTTTATAATGCTCGAGAAGACAAATCCAATGGTACTACCCTCAGAGGCTGGTTCTTCAAGGATAATTTCCAGAACTCGGTTCAAACTTCTGGATCACAATTCATCCGCTTCTTTGTCTTCCTTCTTCGACCCTTTTATCTTCTACTGCGTTTTGACTCCTGGACTTCAATCTTCTACCATCCTTGTGAATGACCTTCACTAAAATACTCCAAAGTGCTTACGAGCATTCTACAAATTAAGCTCACACAAAGGAATCTAGATGTTCGTAAGGACCAAAACTCTATTAGACTAAAAATAGGTTACAAAATGAAGTATTTATATACGAAAACCAAAAATGGTTATATAAACCCTTATGATGTAAACCTTCCAAACTCTAGCAATATTCCGACAAAAAGATAAGAAAAGAAATGATAAATGCTTCGGAAAATACATGCATTTGACGTCTCATCAGTTGTACCGACCACGATGAAGGAATCTGGGTCGATAATCAAGGGAATGTCCCAAAGAGAAGGCGAAAGTGCAAAAAATAGTCTATAAAAGGGGAATAGTTGTACGTTGTTCACGGACTCATTGTTTTCCTGTAAGTTTTGGTTATTTATAAAATACTTGAAGGCCAGATCGACTTCCGAACTCAAAAGTGTTTTGGCTGGGATGGTTTTTTTCAGTACTTTGATCTACATTTGGTTTACAACTAATGTAATTCATTACCTATATTGGGATGGTAACTTAATTATTGCAAATATATAGAAGTAGAGCACAATATCAAAGATAATATATCTTAATGGTGGAATTTAGTTTTAGATCTCATTTCATACAATACATAAGAAATATAAATTGGTCCAAAGTAGTGATCATAATGTTTAAAATTAAAACATGAAGAACTTGAAAACCTAAGGTTTAATGAGAATTAGAACACCTAACCCCAGATTCTCGCTCATCTGTGTGATGACTACGCTCTGACTTCCCAATGCACTTCCTTAGGCCTGCAATTTCCCCGTGAACCCATCTGTAGCAAGCTCTGAAACCCTTCACAAAACTAGAATTTGATTCCTCCACAACCACCTCTACATTACACAAAATTTCAACACATTCCATTTATTTTTAAATCAACAATTTAAAACTGCATAAACATAGACAAACCTTCTTAGATTCTCAGCCTCTTGTTTGCCTCACCCGCATCACCCATCTTATGAGACCACTTGTGGTGAACTAACACCCATTTCATCTTGGTAAAGTAAGCCTTGTCAAACCACTTGCATGTTTTTTCCTCTCTAGGAAATGCAAATCCTTGTAAACCCTTCAAAATCAAGGAGATTAAGTTCCCATATGGGAGACTTTTTATCACCTTTTAGACATCCCAATGTACAACACATGCCTAAATATCGCATATATCCCGGATTGATCCCACTACCCTTCATTATGTAGTAAAATAGCATAAGGGTCACGGTAGCAGGCTTAGTGATGTGGCCAGAGGTGGGTACTATACTCCTAGCAATCATTTTGTATATGATGTGCAGGTCTATGTGGAGGGTCTTTATGTTAAAATTCTCGAGTTTCCCTAGGTTAGCCGAATTACGTCCAAAGTATCTAACACTACATTCAATCAGTTCAACATAGGGGTAGTCACTCTCAAGAGGCCAACTATCTCTATCGTATACATCATGTAAAGACCCATCCATTTTTTTAGGAAACACGTCCTGTGGTTCCTCATACGAACAGACCAAATATCCATTAATAATCCATGGACTTACATCTACCTCATATCCACTAACCCTAGTTCTAAAACCACCTCCATCAACCTCATGTAAGTTGCTATAAAATTGACATACTTAATCAAAATGACTAGGTTCACTAATAGTTAATAACTTAAGCACATGTTGGCCCTCAAATTTCTGGACGGGATTGGCTAAACCAATGCTATGATAAATATTCAAATCAATTGTGTAACTATCCAATAATTTGCAACCATCATGAAGTTCACTGTACCTAGATTGAGCAAGTGGGGAAACAACCCTTGCTCTTTCGCAATCATTGTTTCTCCAACGGTTTGAATTCGTGGATTTTGAATGTTTAGAAGCACCCCGTCCACCTTTTTTTTGACGATGACATTGTTAGTTGATATCGGTGTATTAACTATTGGTGAAGTTTTGTGTAGTGACGAAGGTATTTCTGGCACCATAAGGATGTTCATTTCTAATTAGGGTTGACAATTTGGGGTTGATTGAATGTTCTCCTTTTTTTATGCAGAGTAATTTCTGAGGGAGGAACTTACTCCAGGTTTAAAATAAAAGGGGAAAATTGGTTCCAAATTCACACCTTAATTAATATGGAAACAAGAACTTGAGAGCTAAAAATCAGGTTTGCTCCGGAATCATGAGCTGATTTTGGAACCAAAATTTCGGAGTCTGAAACTCAGGGGGGCTCATTTGAATTTGAATAAAGAAAAAGAAAAAAAATTGTATCAGGAACATCATCGGTGCATGACATTGTTGATTTCCCCGACAATCTTCCTATTTGGAACATCAAAGGATCACTATTTATTACAAAAAATAACACCTTTTACCTCGGTTCTGGAGGGCTTTTTACCATGGCTATTTAGCCAAAATTAACCGAGGTAAATGTGGTCGTACTGAAAAGGTACATTTTTTACCTCGGTTCAAAAATAAGGTAAAATTATTTTTTACCTTGGTTTTTAGGGAAATGAACCAAGGAAAATAGTCAATAGCCGACAGGTTTACCAATAACAGTGTGACGTCAGTTTATATGTGCATGCGGCCGACCTGCCAATAAGCTTGCGACATTGGCAATGATGATGTTGCAAATTAGAGGTAGCAAAGTCGTTCATACTGGTAGGCGATGTCGCACAATTATCTAATCGACGTCGCAAATTGTGACTTATGACCCAGGTTTCAACCCGCGGTAATTATCTATGTGAGGATCCTAGGGCCGACCATAGTGCGATTTTGGCAAGAGAGAATTCATGGCAATCGATCAACATGTTGTTCTACGACGTCGGTTTGACCATCGTCGCTTTTGTTGACACCCACGCGTTGATTACGTGACATGTGGGTTCACAAAATGTTGCTTTAATTCACCGATGTTGCTTGCATAGATGCCACTATATGTGATGTACGAGGTGCTTGGGATCTTTCTTTGAACGACCTCGATCATTTTGTGATACCATCGGTAACGTGTAACGATCATTGAGCGATGTCAAATTCATGGGATCGGAAAAACCGAATGGTAATTATACTTGTACGACATTGGTAATTGAAATATAAACAGTAATAAAAAATTCATTAAAAGTGTTTCTGGTGTTGAACGCCATTCAGATGACATGTAGGTACAGCTAGCATAATGTATACAGATAAGAAATCTATATGCTACACATCCTATCCACAATAAAAGTTATTAAAATTCTCACAAAATGAACTGTACCAATGATACTCCATAGCTAGATTGAGATCTATGTCAAAAAACTTTGGAAAGTGTCAATGGCATTTTAGAGCATGATGCTTGCACAAAAAACTTAACCTAATACTAGTTCCTCATATAGTTGATGGGCTAAGTAAAACCTTTAAATTATTTACCATCAAGAAAAGCTCCCAACTTTCACGAACATCCTCCAATTGCCTGATGGTGTATGGTAATCTATCCTCGGGAAAATACTACAACATGAAGTAATCACTTCATGTATACAAAGGTTGGGCGTAGTCATGTCATTGTTTATTGAAACAAAATGTGAAAATAAGACGTGCCTTTTGTATCATATTGATTCTCATTCACATTCGCTACGAAATCCTTCATAAATCGCATGCAATAGTAATCACTTTGCCATGGGGCCGATTGTGTTTTATGCTAACCGTACCCACAATTTGTTAATGAACACATAGTTATTCACATATTGCAATAATTATTTCAAATTGATATTTTGTTGTAAATTCTAACCTTTAGGGACTTCCAATGTAATGCTTTGCAGGTGTTAATTATTGGATCCGTCATCACCTTTGCAATTGCGAATGAAATTTTCTCGGGGGGTGCTTGATGTAATGGATCGAACCAGAATCTTGTGCTTGAGGAATAACGAAGACGACCACCATCCAATGTGTGCTAGAACCATGAAATTGGCATTAATTAATTATAAACCCATAATCTATATTACAATCAAAACAATTGTAAGTCAGTAAGTACAGTTGACTCACCTCTCGTAATAAGGTGCGATATATATATATATCGAATTCTCTTTTTTCATCAACCGGGAGCTCAAGTAGGCTAAACGCTCTTCCATCACAACATGTTCATGTTGGATCTTCAATGGGGCAAAGATCCACCATTTCATTTTGGAAATAGATTGTACATGCAAAAATCTATGCACATAGTAAGCCTTGATAGATTGATGGGCTACGCAATAATTAAAACAATGAATAAAGTTGGGTTGATGGATTTATACTTACATGCAATGTAGTTGCATCACGGGAGGGGAAACATTATTAAAATAGAACAAGGCCTCGAAATCCTCCTTCTGGATGATTGGATTTACCTCTACCAGAAAATACCAACTTCTTCCATGGTAATTTTGTACGAAGATGAGGGAGGGTGAGTTGTCAAGATCTTGTGAATGTTTTTTAGAGAGCCATCCTTCGAGGGATTGAATGGAGGTGGCTTCACTCTAGGGACACAAGATTTTTTAGCCTTCGGATCCCCAAATGTACTTTCCAATTTGGCTATGCTACTAATCCTTGCCTCGAGCTACATGAAATAAATTTGAAAAGTTATTTACAAAACTTTCAAACCCTTTTTTTTACCTTCTTAGGGGGTCTGTTTCTAAAATAGAGACCAAACGACGAGTCCACTCAACAAATATTCCCACCGCCTTGTCTACTGTGGTTGCCTCAACATCTGGGATTGGTAGAACTATACCATTTACGAGGGTCGTAGTGACATTAGCCACCACGTTCTCCTTTGCGACTGGCTTATGATGATGTAATCGTATAGATGTGTACACTTTCCCTTCCACAATGACATGGTTATCACCATCAACACGTTTGGCAAGAAGAATGCATAAGGAATTATCCTTCACAAGATCAGTCGCTAATTTAAAACAAAGTATAAAATAATATAATTATGAATAATGTAATATAATTATGAATAGTGTAATATATTTACTTATACCTTCAAGTTGCATTGAGTGACCTCTACCAATGTCATTCTTAGTTGATCAAACGCAAGAGGTGTTGTCGAAGTCGGAGAAGTTGGTTCAGGCCTACTATCACACACTGGGTGGTCATGTGTTGAGATTGTCAAAGAAGAAACGCGGGGGGTAGTTGAGATTGTTGGTTTAGAATATGCTAGGATTTTCTCCAAGTCAAATGGCATCTTCCTCCCATTCGATTCTTGCGAGACATAAGCCTCTAGTTGGGCAACTGTAGATTTCAAAGCATCAATCTCTCTTTGTTGACTACTTGACATAATATCAACCTTTGTTGGTCGAGATTTGATAAAGATGTACCTATGTGTAGAGAGAGTGTAGACGCCCCGGACCCGGTCCAATTGTTCTTTTTTGTTTAGCTCTACATCAAGTATGTCTTTCTTTCCAACCCCGATGAACTCGCCAGACTCTTGCTTTCCTTTTAAGTCCTCCTATAAATTACCAATGTCCAATCACATTTATTTGATCAAATTTTTCTTGAACTCTTGCACATATATTGAATCAACTAAATAGTTGGCAAACTTATAATTTGTTGGGCTACCATGTCCACATCTTTTGTTTGGAAATTACCCTCCAGCTTCCCATGACTTTTGTATCCTAATAGCCAATTTTCAAATCGGGGAACCTCATCTGGTGAGGGATATTCCATGAAATTCCTCGCTTCTTCATCCATTATCCCATGCTCAACTCTGTCAAACACTCTAGCCTCAAACATTTCTTTCATGATAATTCTTGTAACTAGTGAGTATCTACCTCGACTCATGTTGTGTCACATTTTTTCCTTTGCAACCTCAACATGGTTTGCTCTTAGGCCATGTGAAAACGTAAAACGATGTGGTTTAAATATTAAAATGAAGAAGGTAATTGATGAAGGAGAATTGTAACTCAATTCCCTTGTGCCAGTGCGACGTCGATCACTAGTCGTTAGTGAAATCGCATCAGTCGAATGGACATCATGCAACTTTGCCTCTACCATGGGACCGAGACAGTGCCTAAACTCAGTTTTTAAATGATGTCACACACTACTCGGTAGAATCGATCCAGAGCCCGAGTAGTACCATGTGACGTTTCTTTGTCCAGTTTGTGGTACTCTAGTTTAGGAGAATAGGGTCTGTTACAATCATTAAGCAATGACAATCTCATACCCCATACACAATTGTATCTAATCGTGATAATATACTCATGCATATGCTAGTCTATCCAACAAAATATATCTTTGCATACAAATATATTTATGTATCCACTATGTATATTCTTTGTAGCATGTAAAGGTTAATTTCTTACCGACTCTTCGTCCACAAGCTTTCTTCCAACGAAAGCCTTCCAGCTCGATTCACTAATGAATGGATGCTTAATTCTTGGGTTGCAATTTTTCTTCTTTCCAAAAACGTAATCCCTAGCCAATTTGGGTCTGAAATCTCTCCATCTCTCTCTAAAGTGCCGTATTGTCTACTCTTCAACTTTTCCATGTCTTCACACTCAATATCGAAGGCTAACTTGAGGGCCTTCCACAACTTTTCCTTGTAAGCATCATCAGCCTGAGGCCATGATTCGTACAAGAATATGTCTACCTTTGTCCTCGCAATCAATCCTATGTAGTTAGACCACCAATTTCTTTCTTCGTCTATCACATTTCTGATGTGGTCAAATTTCATTTGACATTTGATACCTCTGTCTACCATGCCTATTAATTTCTTTCAAATAGCCCTACCCCGTCCTTGCTTATGTCTTTTCGATACATTACCATCTCTCCCTCATTTGGGCCATTTCCTCTTATCGTGGATTACCACTCCATAACCTAAAATTGAAGTTAATTTATCAAATAATATTATGTCATCCACAACACTAACTTAATTAATCGCACACAATGAAGCTAAAATATGCTCATATGAAATAATTTGGCACAACAATACTATATCATCCATTAGGTGACACACTACATTAATCTCTTTCAAAATAATCTTCATTTGAATAAAAAAATGAGAAAAATAGATGAAAAACAAGACATATAACAACAACTAACCCTCATTCAACAATCATTCCCAAGGAATGTAAAAATTACAATATGATCATGTTTGTGTTGATTGGAAGATGAAACCTTACCACAATTTTGTTTCATTGAATCCCACTCTATGGGGACATCATCATTTTCCTTTTTCTACTTCATTAAGCCTCTATGAGGGAGATGGATTTGGAGGTTTTTGGTGCATGATAAAATGGAGGAGGAAGGAAATGAAGATGATGAAATTTTGGTGTTAGAGGGTGGAGGGCTCCATATTTGACAACGAATGCTTTTCCAATGTGTTTTCGGCCCTTTCCCCCCTAAATGTAGCGCATAAATGTATTCTCCAGCCAGGAT
>JAUOBV010262147.1:0-11386 GCA_032360425.1 Rubia occidens
TATTATCATTTTATATGTTGTTAGATTCATCACAACATGAATTTTCAAATTATTCTTTTTTCATAATAGTTTTACACACATAAATAAAGATATAGATAGTTAAATTTTAAGGCAGTAGACTCCAAAATATCTCTTAAGCGACTTTGGTAGAGAAAAAGAGAGTATGCAAATGATTTCATGGTATAATAAGTTCCCGTGCATATCCGTGCACTTAAGTTTCCTAAGCTAATATTTTTACACACAATACGCTAGTATTTTTCTTATTATCGTCATTATTATTTATTATCTTACTAGTGGGAATTATTATTTTGAAACCAAATCAATGGAATATTTAATATGATAATAAATGGTTTAAGGTTAATTTCGTGCATGTTAATGCAAATATGTGCATGTCTGATCGTGAACGTAAGTTTCCTAAATTAATATTTTTATGTACTATAATTTGGTATTTTACTTATTCTCCTTATCATTATTCATTTTCTTACTATTGGGAATTGCAATTTTGATTGAAAATCAATGGAATATTTAATATGAGATTAAATGGTTCAGTGTCATATTTCATGCATGTCAACACAAATATACGAATGTTTGACCGTGATTACAAAACACTATGATATTTGATCATTTTCAAAGCCAACTATTAGGTCTCCCTTTCTTGGATCCCACCATTGAGCTGTCAAAAATTTCATTTGCTTCTGGATTAGGTTTCTATAGCGTTGGCACAACATTTAAATCCTTCCTACATTGACCATCGTTGCATGGGGATGTATGTGGCACTGCCGTCTTAGCGCTCTAAACATATGGTTTCCTCAACTTTCCACAACCCTTACGTAGTGGCATGATAAGATCAAGCATCAAATAGTTATTTCATAAGAAGAACGTCCCCCTCGATCTTCTTGCGCACTAACAGGGTTTAAAGAGACTCGCAGCCCTACATAAATATCTCCAAACTCCAATTTGATGTACTGGAAAACCACTAAAATGATCACCCTCCTATGCTCTCGGTCTAGTTCACCAATGCCTTCAAAATTTATATCAGGGTATTTAGGAAAGTAAGGATATTTATCAACTTCAATGGCCATATGAAGCAACAGTGAGTAGGGTGAGAAATTGAATCAGCTCCCAACAAGGTAAAAAATGAAAGTAATCTTTAGTGATGGTGGAGGTAAAGAATCAATCAATTTTTCTTGTTCCACACATTTATTCCATCTCTTTTTATTGGGTGTTTAGTTTTAGAATAAGATCAATTGAATTTATTAATATTGAATAAAATGGTCCTGGTCATTTTACGTGCTTGTGCGTGTAAGTGCGTGCTTGTTTTGGGCTGTTAATATGACCATCTATAGCTGGCTTAAAATTAATAGGAAGCCTTATAATTCACATCATTCCTTAGATGTCAATTGAAGCATGGGAAACTAGGTAGCGTCGCCTTCAAAGTGCTTTTAACCAATGAATCCTTAAACTTTCATAGGAGGTAACGGTCTATATTACATTTTTGGGGTGTAGCAGATGCATCAAAACCACGTTTGCCAATCAACAAAATAAAACAACTCTCTCATCTAGAAACCCTATTCACTACTCTCTCTCTCTCTATGTGATAATTAGCATCGATTCATTCACGTGAAAAACTTCACTCCCTCAACACAACTACATCACCTATATACTAGCTCACAACAGTAAAGGAGAAAAATCCAAGAAAATCATTACAACCACCAAGTTCATGTAGGTGTGTATCGGAGATGTTGCTTGTAGAAGTTTATCAACTGTAAAGAAAAAGAGTGACAATTTCAATAAAATAATGACAAATACCCAGGTGACCAACTTGCAAATTTTGACCATAAAATTATATTTAAAAATATAATATTACTATCATTTTACATATTGTTACATTCCTCACAACATATATTTTTAAATGATTATTTTTTCATAATAGTTTTACACACATAAATAAAGATATAGATTGTTAAATATTGATGAAGTAAACTCCAAAAATTCTCTTAAGCAACTTTGGTTGAGACGAAGGGAGTATGTAAATGATTTCACGTTATAATTAGTGCTCGTGCATATTCGTGCACATAAGTTTCCCAAACTAATATTTTTACACAGAATATGCCTTTATTTTTCTTAGGCACAACATTTAAATATTTCCTATGTTGACCATCGTTGCATGGGGATGTAAGTTGTACTGCCAACTTAGCGCTTTAAACATATAGATTCCTCAACTTTAAAGGGCAGTCACAACCACAACCCTTACGTAGTGGCATGATAACATCGAGCAACAAATAGTTCTTTCATAAGAAGAAAAAATTCCCCCTCGATCTTCTTGCGCGCTAAATGGGTTTAAAGAGATTCGAATCTTGGGATAAATATCTCAAAAATAACAATTCGATGTACTTGGAAACCGCTAAAATGTTAACCCCTCTATAAACTGGGTCCAGTGAACCAATGCCATTGATAATTAAATCAGGGAACTTAGGAAAGAAAGGATATTTATCAACTTTTGTGGCCATATGAGCAACAGTGAGTATGTTGAGAAATTGGTTCAGCTCCCAAGATGATTAAAAAGTGTAAGTAATCTTTATTGATGTTGGAGCAAATGTTGCAATCAATTTTTCTTGTTCCCCACATATTTATTTCATCTCTTGTTATTGGGAGTTTAGTATTAGAATATTATCAATTGAATATATTAATATTAAATAAAATGGTTCTGGTCATTTTACGTGCATGTGCGTGTAAGTGTGTGCATGTTTTGGGCCTCGCCTCTGAAGTGTGAATATGGCCATCTATAGCTGGCTTAAACTTAATAGGAAGCCTCATAATTCACATCATTCCCTAGATGTCAATTGAAGCATTGGGAAGTAGGTAGCGTAGCCTTCAAAGTACTTTAAACCAATGAATCCTTAAAATTTCATGGGATGTCACGGCTATATTACGTTTTTGGGGTGTAGCAGATGCAGCAAAATTACGTTTTCAAATCAACAAAATAAAACTACTCTCTCATCTAGAAGCCCTATTCACTACTCTCTCTCTCTCTCTCTCTCTCTCTCTCTATATATATATATATGTGATAATTGGCATCGATTCATTCACGTGAAAAACTTCACTCCCTCAACAAAACTACATCACCTATACACTGGCTAACAACAGTAAAGAAGAAAACACCAAGCAAATCATCACAACCAGCAAGTTCATGTAGGAGTGTGTCGGAGATGTTGCTCGTAGAAGTTTATCACCTGTAAAGAAAAAGAGTGACGATTTCAATCAAATACTGACTGATACCCTGGTGACATACTTCCCAATTTAAATCACAAAATTATATTTAAAAATATATATAGTATTATTATCATTGTATATGTTGTTAGATTCATCACAAATGTATTTTCAAATTATTATTTTTTCATAATACTTTTACACACATAAATAAAGATATAGATTGTTAAATATTGATGAAGTAAACTCCAAAAATTCTCTTTAAAAATTTTGGTAGAGGCGATGCAAATGATTTCATGTTATAATAAGTTCCCGTGCATATTCGTGCACGTAAGTTTCCTAAACTATTATATTTACACACAACACGCCTGTATTTTTGTTATTATCCTCATTATTATTTACTATCTTATTAGTGGGAATTATTATTTTGAAACCAAATCAAATGAATATTTAATATGGAATTAAATGGTTCAAGGTCATATTTTGTGCATGTCAATGCAAATATGCGCATGTTAGATCGTGTATGTAAGTTTTCTAAACTAATATTTTAAAATATAATAAGTTGGTATTTTGCTTATTATCCGTATCATTATTCATTTGATATTAATGGAAATTTTAGTTTTTAGAGAAAATGAATAGAATATTTAATATGAGATTAAATGGTTCAATGCCATATGGAGCAACACTTAGTATGGTGAGATATTGGTTCAACTCTAAACATGGTAAAAAAGTGAAAGTAATCTTTGGAGATGACGAGCTAATGAATCAATCAATTTTTCTTGTTCCCCATATATTTGTTTCACCTCTTGTTAGTGGGAATTTAATTTTGGAATAATATTAGTTTAATAGATTATGATAGAATAAAATGGTCCAGGTAATTTTACGTGTATGTGCGTGCAAGTGTGTGCATGTTTTGGGCTTCTCCTCGGTGGTGTAAAAATTGTCATCTACAACCCGCCTCAACTTAATAGGCGCAACCTCATAATTCAGATCATTCTTTGGATATCAATTGAAGCATGGGGAAGTAGGTGGCATCGCCTTCATAGCGCTTTTAACTAATGGATTCTTAAACTATTATGGGATGTCAAGGGCCATATTGCACTTTTACGGTGCATGCAGATGCGGGAAACCACGTTTTCCAATCAACAAAATAAAACAACTCTCTCATCTAGAAACCCTATTCACTACTCTCTCTCCCTCTCTCTCTCTCTCTATGTGATAATTGGCATCGATTCATTCACGTGAAAATCTTCACTCTCTCAACACAACTACATCACCTATATACTGGCTCACTACAGTAAAGGAAAAATCCAAGAAAATCATTGCAACCACCAAGTTCATGTAGGAGTGTATCGGAGATGTTGCTTGTAGAAGTTTTTCAACTGTAAAGAAAAAGAGTGACAATTTCAATCAAATAATGACAGATACCCAGGTGACCAACTTGCAAATTTTGACCATAAAATTATATAATATTATTATCATTTTATATATTGTTAGATTCGTCACAACATATATTTTTAAATTATTATTTTTTCATAATAGTTTTACACACATAAATAAAGATATAGATTGTTAAATATTGATGCAGTAGACTCTAAATATTTCTCTTAAGAAACTTTGGTAGAGACGAAGGGAGTATACAAATGATTTCACGTTATAGTAAGTGCCCTGCATATTCATGCGCGTAATTTTCCAAATCTAATATTTTTATACACAGTACGCTTGTATTTTTCTTATTCTCCTCATTATTATTTATTACCTTATTAGTGAGAATTATTATTTTGAAACCAAATCAATGAAGTATTTAATATGGAATTAAAGGGTTCAAGGTCATATTTCGTGCATGTCAATGCAAATATGTGAATGTTAGATCATGCACATTGAGAATTGTAATTTTTAAAGAAAATCAATGGAATATTTAATATGAGATTAAATGGTTTTATAGCATATGGAGCAACATTGAGTATGGTAAGAAATTGGTTAAGCTCACAAGATGGTAAAAAAGTGAAAGTAATCTTTAGTGATGATGGAGCTAATGAATAAATCAATTTTTTCTGTTCCCCATATACGTATTTAATCTCTTTTTATTGGGAGTTTAATTTTGGAATAATATAATTTTAATATATTATTATTGAATAAAATGGTCCTGGTCATTTTACGCGTATGTGTGTGCAAGTATGTGCATGTATTCACTACTCTGTCTCAATGTATATTTATATATGTGTGTGTGTGATAATTGGCATTCATTCATTCAATGAAAAACTTCACTTCCTCTATATAACTAGATCACCTATATAGTGGCTAACAACTGTAAAGGAGAAAACTCCAAGCAAATAATCGCAACCAGCAAGTTCATGTAGGAGTGTATCGGAGATGTTGCTCGTAAAATTTTATCAACTGTAAAGAAAAAGAATGACAATTTCAATCAAATACTAACAGATACCCAAGCGACCAACTAGCAAATTTTGAACAAAAAATATAATTAAAATGTATAGTTATATTATCATTTTATATGTTGTTAGATTCATCACAACATGTATTTTCAAATTATTATTTTTTCACAATAGTTTTACACACATAAATAGAGGTATAAATTGTCAAATATTGATGCAGTAGACTCCAAAAATTCTCTTAAGCAAGGTCGGTAGAGACGAAGGGAGTATGCAAATGATTTCGTGTTATAATAAGTTCCCGTGCATATTCGTGCACGTAAGTTTTCTAAACTAATATTTTAAAACAAAATACGCTTATTTTTTTCCTGTTCTCCTCATTATTATTTATTATATTATTAGTGAGAATTATTATTTTGAAACAAAATCAATGGAATATTTAATATGAGATTAAATGGTTCAAAATCATATTTTGTGCGTGTCAATGCAAATATGTGCGTGTTTTATCATGCACGTAAGTTTCCTAAACTATTATTTTTATGTACAATAAGTTGGTATTTTACTTATTCACCTTATCATTATTCATATTCTTATTATTGGGAATTGCAATTTTGAAAGAAAATCAATGGAATATTTAATATTAGATTAAATGGTTCAATGTTATATTTCGTGCATGTCAACACAAATATATGAATGTTTGACCGTGATTACATAACATTATGATCTTGATCATTTTCCAAAGCCACCTGTTAGGTCTCCCTTATTTGGATCCCACCATTGAGGTGTCAAAAATTTCATTTGCTTCTGGATTAGGTTTCTGTAGCATAGACGCAACATTTGAATCTTTCCTAAGGTGACGATCATTGCATGGGGATGTATATTGCACTGCCATCTTAAATTTCTAAACACATGGATTCCTCAACTTTAAAGGGCGGCTACAACCCTTAAATGGTGGCATGATAATATCAAGAAACAAATAATTGTTTCATAAGAAGAATAACTCCCCTCTCGATCTTCATGGGCGCTAACTGGGCTTAAAGAGACTTGCAGTCCTACATAAATATCTCCAAACAACAATTCGATGTTCTTGGAAACTTCTAAAAATGCTTACCTACCTATGCTCTGGTCCAGTGCACCAATGCCTTAAAAATTATATCTGGGTATTTAGGAAATAAATTATATTTATAAACTTTAGTGGCCATATGGAGCACCAGTGAGTAGGGTGAGAAATTGAATCAGCTTCCAACATGGTAAAAAGTGAAAGTAATCTTTAGTGATAATGGAGCTAATGAATTAATCAATTTTTCTTGTTCCCCACATATTTATTCCATCTCTTGTTATTGGGAGTTTAATTTTAGAATAAGATCAACTGAATATATTAATATTGAATAAAATGGTCCTTGTCATTTTACGTGCATGTGTGTAAGTGTGTGCATGTTTTGGGCCTAGCCTACGAGGTGTGAATAGGGTCATCTTTAACTGGCATAAACTTAATAGGCAGTCTCATAATTCACATCATTAATTAGATGTCAATTGAAGCATGGGGAAGTAGGTAGCGTCGCCTTCAAAGCGCTTGTAGCTAATGAATCCTTAAAATTTTATGGGATGTCATGAGCCATATTATGTTTTTGGGGTGTAGCAGACGCAGCAAATCCATGTTTTCCAATCAGCAAAATAAAACTACTCTTATCTAGAAACCCTATTCACTACTCTCTCTCTCTCTCTATATATATATATATATATATATTATAATTGGCATTTATTCATTCATTGGAAAAACTTCACTCCCTCTACACAACTACATCACCTATATACTCGCCAACAATAGTAAAGGAGAAAACTCCAAGCAAATCACTGCAACTAGCAAGTTCATGTAGGAGTGTATCGGAGATTTTACTCGTAAAAGTTTATCAACTGTAAAGAAAAAGAGTGATAATTTTAATCAAATACTGAGAGATACCTAGCTTGGTGACAAACTTACCCATTTTGACCATAAAATTATATTAAAAATATATAATATATTTATCATTTTAAATGTTGTTAAATTCATCACAACATGAATTTTCAAATTATTATTTCATCATAATATTTTTACACACATAAATAAAGATATAGATAGATAAATATTAGTGCAGTAGAATCCAAAAATTATCCTAAGCAACTTTGGTAGAGACAAAGGGAGAATGCAAATGATTTCATGTCATAATAAGTGCATGCAAGTGTGTGCATGTTTTGGGCTTCACCTCCGAGGTGTGAAAATTGTCATCTACACCCGGCCCCAACTTAATAGATGCAACCTTATAATTCAGATAATTCCTTAGATATCAATTGAAGCATGGAGAAATAGGTGGCGTCGCCTTCACAACACTTTTAACTAATGAATCCTTAAATTTTCATGGGATGTCATGGGCCAAATTACGCTTTTGTGGTGCATGCAGATGCGGCAGAACCACATTTTCCAATCAGCAAAACAAAACAACTCTCTCATCTAGAAACCCTATTCACTACTCTCTCTCTCTCTCTCTCTATGTGTGTGTGTGTGTGTATGTGCATGTGTGACAATTTGCATTCATTCATCCAATGAAATACTTCCCTCCCTTTACACAACTACATCTCATATATACTGGCTAACAACAATAAGGATAAAACTCCAAGCAAATCATCACAGCCAACAAGTTCATTTAGGAGTGTATCGGGTTGGTGCTCGTAGAAGTTTATCAAATGTAAAGAAAAAAAGTGACAATTTCAATCAAATACTCACACATAACCAGGTGACAAACTTGTAAAATTTGACCATAAAATTATATAAAATTATATAATATAATAATCATTTTATATGTTGTTAGATTCATCACAACATGTATTTTCTAATTATTATTTTTCATAATAGTTTTACACACATAAATAAAGATATAGATAGTTAAATATTGATGTAGTAGACTCCAAAATATCTCTAAAGCGACTTTGGTAGAGACGAAGGGAGTATGCAAATGATTTCATGGTATAATAACTGTCCGTGCATATTCATGCACGTAAGTTTCCTAAACTAATATTTTTACACACAATACGCTTGTATTTTTCTTATTATCCTCATTATTATTATTATTATTTATTTCTTATTATTGGAAATCATTATTTTGAAACCAAATCAATGGAATATTTAAAATGAGATTAAATGGTTCAAGGTCATATTTCATGAATTTCAAAGCAAATATGTGCATGTCTGATCGTGGACGTATGTTTCCGAAACTAATATTTTTATATACAATACGTTGGTATTTTACTTACGCTTCTTATCATTATTCATTTTCTTATTATTGGGAATTGCAATTTTGAAAGAAAATCAATGGAATATTTAATATGAGATTAGATGGTTCAATTTCATATTTCGTGCATGTCAACACATATATGTGAATGTTTGACCGTGATTACATAACACTATGATCTTTGATCAGTTTCCAAAGCCACCTGTTAGGTCTCCCTTACTTGGATCCCACCATTGAGGTGTCAAAATTTTCATTTGCATATGGATTAGGTTTCTATTGCGTAGACGCAACATTTGAATATTTCCTAAGCTGACAATCGTTGCATTGAGATGTATGTTGCACTGCCATCTTAATGTTCTAAACATATGGATTCCTCAAATTGAAAGGGTTGCCACAACCCTTAAATGGTGGAATAATAAGATTAATTAACAAATAGTTGTTTTATAAGAAGAACAACTCCCCCCTCGATCTTCATGCGCGTTAACTGGGCTTAAAGAGGCTTGCAGCCCTACGTAAATATCTCCAAAATACAATTCGATGTAATTGAAAACCGCTAAAATGTTTACCATCCTATGCTCTTGGTCCAACACACCAATGCCTTCAAAATTTGTCTCGGTATTTGGGAAACAAAGGATATTTATAAATTTCAGTGGACATATGGAGCAATAGTGAGTAGGATGAGAAATTGAATCAGCTCCCAACATGGTAAAAAAATGAAAGTAATCTTTAGTGAGGGCGGAGCTAATGAATCAATCGATTTTTCTTGTTCCCCATATGTTTATTTCATCTCTTGTTTTTGGGAGTTTAATTTAAGAAAAACATCAATTTAATATATTATTATTGAATAAATTGGTCATGTCATTTTACTTTTATCTGCGTGTAAGTGTGTGCATCTTTTGAGTCTCGCCTCTGAGGTGTGAAAATTGTTATCTACAACCAGCTTAAACTTAATAAGCGCAGCCTCATAATTCAGATAATTCCTTAGATGTCAATTGAAGCATGGGAAAGTAGGTGGCGTCACCTTCATAGCACTTTTAGCTAATGAATCCCTAAACTTTCACAGGATGTCAGTGGCCATATTACGCTTTTGGAGTGCATACAGACGCCGCAAAAACCATGTTTGCCAACCAATCAAAATAAGACTACTCTCTCATCTAGAAACCCTATTCACTACTCTCTCTCTCTCTCTCTGTGAGAATTTTGGCATTCATTCATTCACATGAAAAACCTCACTCCATCTACACAACTACATGACCTAAATACTGGCTAACAACTGTGAAGGAGAAGACTCCAAGCAAATCATCACAACTAGCAAGTTCATGTAGGAGTGTATCAGAGATGTTGCTCGTAAACGTTTATCACCTGTAAAGACAAAGAGTGACAATTTCAATCAAATACTAACAGATACCCAGGTGACTAACTTGCAAATTTGGACCATAGAATTATATTAAAAATATATATTATATATATATGTATTGTGAGATTCATCACAACATGTATTTTCAAATTATTATTTTTTTCATAATAGATTTACACACATAAATGAAGATATAGATTGTTAAATATTGATGCAGTAGACTCCAAAAATTATCTTAAGAAACTTTGGTAGAGACGAAGGGAGTATGCAAATGATTTCATATTATAATAAGTGCCCGTGCATAATCATGCACGTAAGTTTCCTAAACTAATATTTGTATACACAATGCGCTTGTATTTTTCTTATTCTACTCATTATTATTTATTATATTATTAGTGAAAATTATTATTTTGAAACCAAATCAATGGAATATGTAATATGGGATTAAATGGTTCAAGATCATATTTCGTGCATGCCAATGCAATTATGTGAATGTTAGATCGTGCACGTAAGTTTCCTAGACTAATGTTTTATATACAATATGTATGTATTTTACTTATTATCAGTATCATTATTCATTTTCTTATTATTGGTAATTGTAATTTTGAAAAAAATCAATGGAATATTTAGTATAAGATTAAATATTTCAATGTCATTTGGAGAAACACTGAGTTGGGGGAGAAATTGGCTCAGCTCCCGATATGGTAAAAAAGTGAAAATAATATTTAGTGATGACGGAGCAAATGAATTAATCATTTTTTCTTGTTCTTGTTGGATTTTAATTTTGGAATAATATCAGTTTAATATATTATTATTGAATAAAATGGTTCTGGTCATTTTACGTGTTTGTACGTGCAAGAGTGTGCATGTTTTGGGCTTCGCCTCTGAGGTGCAAAAACTGTCATCTACAACTGGCCTCAACTTAATAGGTACAGCCTTATAATTCAGATCATTCTTTAGATATCAATTGAAGCATGAGGAAGTAGGTGGCGTCGCCTTCATAGCGCTTTTAGTTAATGAATCCTTAAATTTTCATGGGATGTTATGGGCCATATTACGCTTTTGGGGTGCATGTAGACGCGACAAAACCACGTTTTCCAATCAACAAAATAAAACTATTCTCTCATCAAGAAACCCTATTCACTACTCTCTCTCTCTCTCTC